>DWJZ01001621.1:0-22529 GCA_018249125.1 Asbolis capucinus
TTTTAATTTATATTTTAATTTTTGTTAATTTTATATTATTTGGAAATTACGAACATTTTAATTTGTAACTTTTATATTTTTCTTTCACGGGCAATGCTATTCTTATTTCATTAATTTATGTACACAATGTTGCCACACTCATTAGTTTGCGCCTCTAATGGCGTTGACTTTAAGGAAGACTCCGTAGTTTGTTGTAATTTATTAATTTATAAATGTTTACTTTGTAGGTGCAACGTTATAAATAAATAAAAATAAATAAGTCACTATTTACAATTAATAATTTTAAATTATACTATTAACAATTTTAAATTCTATAAAAAAATATGTTTTACACTATCATATCATAATCAATTTTATAAAAATATATACCAATGTTCATTTTATTTATAGAAAAAGAACAATAATAAAATAATATTTTTATTCCTTACATTGTAAACAGTAGTTCTATTTTAATTCTAATTATTCCATAAACTATGTTAAAAAATGATAATACCATTTTTTTTAAGTTCATAATAAAATTTTATAGAACATTCTATTCCTTGACATTTAATTTGTATATAAGGGTATTATATCATATATAGGGTATATTATACACATGTAGAAGGGAACTGAACTAGACAGTGCAAGCTTGTGTGTGTGTCGACTGCTGTTTGTGTGTGTCACTGGCTAGTGCGAGTGGTGGAAGTTGTTATTGCCAAATTGACAGGAATAGAATGTACATATGTACATGTTCCTATTAGAATATTAAGTTGACTGATATACTTCCACAGCTATTCGTTCGATAACTTACAATCAGTTAAAACTGCCGGGCCATGAGCAATTCTCTTATTATAAGATTTTATTTAACTTGTGTATTTTTGTATATTAGTATGTTATATTTGTTTGTTACGGGTCAAATCTTGCAAGCTTAATCAGGCACACTTTTTCGTACAGTACGGAGCGGAAGTTGGCTTAAAGCGTTCATCCTGATGACAATGCATTTTTAAGACAAGCATGACCTGATAGTACGTTCAACATTGGCTCCAGACAAGGTGACTCAACGGTTAAATACAGTTACAAACATTTTGTAAGTTTCTTTATATTATGGTTATATAAGTAAAACTTGTATTTTTAAATATTTTTACTACCCTTCTTTAAACTGCTAACCCGAGTGGACTGTAACGTATGATTATTTAACAACAACGAAAAGTATGAACTCCCCCATTATTTACAGTACAATATACATTCTGTTAAAACCATTAATCTTCCTTTGCCGAGTTTTCGTAAACAATTTGAGGTACATTAAAAAAATAATTATTTAACTTTGGAACTGGCGGAAAGTCCGTCGCCACCTGTAGCTCCGTTAATGCGTAGATTGTCCGTTGGTAATTCACTTTGCTTAATTGTTAGTCGTGGGATTGCAAAACTTTAATTATGTTCCTGTAATGTCTCTCCTGTACGTCAGATGGCGGCACCGCGGCGGGTGGTCCGAGACAATAGCGATTTACTTTCTTACTTTATGTTCTTGAGCGTTGATTTTTGTGGAATTGTTGAACTTATTTGTTTTAATTTTTTGCGATGCGAATGAACAATTAATTAAGAGGGTAAAACTTACGGAACACGATGGGAATGCTGAACCAAGAAGATGCATGGTTTCTCATGTGCATTGCATGTGTCTGAAATGACATTGTTGAGATTAAAGTATTTTTTATTTATTTATCAAACTTTATTGTACACAAAAGGGCGAGCTTAATGCCTAATGGCATTCTCTACCAGCTAACCCGGTGTTGTAGAGAGAAATGCGAGATAGGCATACATATATTTTATGAAATAAAACTTACTTCTACCACTTATTATAATGTATTAGAGGAAGATTTTAATTGCAATATTATGTAATATAAATATTTTTCCTTAAGATTAAGATTAAAGATTTTATTGAACATTATAACACAGGATACAAGTTTTATTTGTTCGTAAATAACTGCAATAGTTGTGATAAACCGTGGCAAGTAACAGAAATAACAGTGAAGCTGAGAGGGAACCAACTGTGGTGGTATTGGTACGTGACGAACCGAGAGCTAACGCATTTGACGAAAAGATGAATGAATTTGAATGTGATTGTGTGGAGCATGATATGAATGATAAACATTTGAATGAAGAGAGAATGAAAATGACTATGACTTGTTTTTATTTTATTTGTACTTGTATTACTTTAATACATTTGTTTAAACTCATTATTCATTAATTTTATAAGGAAATTAGAAGGTTTATTGCATTATAAATAAACAGAACAAAATGGGCGGTCTTTTCACTTCCAAACGATTTTACGTTTAATGCAAGGCAGTGATGTGATATGTCAAATGTTAAAGGCTTCTCGATCATTCTCGTACCGTGCTACCGGGTCCGAAACTTCAACAATAGCTTTTAAAATAAATCTATTAAAACATTTAGTATTATATTTATTATCCTAAGATACCTAAAGTTTATATTAACTAAATGCACACATTTAAAACACACAAATAATTGTAATTCTCTAAGAGCCATGACCTGTACCACAAAAATAATTGCTTACCCCGCCTGGAAAGGGTTTTGCTTAAATTTCAATTTAGAAACCTCTGGACGGGAGGTGCGCGGACAAACCCGTTATTACGCGACTTTAATATCTACCCGCAAAATATCTTTCATTTTTCTCCCAGCCAGCCAGCTCGCTAATCTGCCTCCTTACAAAAGTTAGATACGTTGTTATTTTCTTAATTTATTTTAATGAAAGGGATTGACTTTCAAATTTCACAGTTTAGTAAATACTAAGAATTTAAAATATTGTGCTTGGTTTAGTATATTGAGTAGGATATTAGGTCCTGGTATTGAAATTTTGGGAAAATAATTATTACACGCGAATCATCCTACGTAGACATATTAAACACGAACTTATAAATGCTTGGTCGGGTTATTATCAGTGGATTGAAGTTCTACTTTGATCTGATCCTCTCTGATGTTATCATTGTGCTGGATAAGCGTGGTGATCCTTAGGTACAAGCTCTATGTATCCTTCAGACCACATTCCAGGGCAGTGCAGATAATGGAAATTATTTTACTGAATTTAGACTCTTTAAACTAGTAATAATTCGACATTATATAAACTAGTTAGGAGTCAAGAGTTAGTTGCCCACGTAACAGATTTTATGGATCAATACGTTGTAGGCGAAAAACGTGTTCTCGTCTCGTCTTGTCTATATACATATATATAAAAATTAATGGTTGTTTATTTCTTTGTACCTTATAGGGTCTGAAATGGTACGAGATTGAGCACTGAAGTCTTTAGTAACTTTGTTCAGAATTCTCTGTAAAACGTTTTGGTACTAAAACTATATTTCTTTTTTTACGTACAAGAATGTAATGCTTGACATCGATCCCACCTGATGGAAAGTGGCGATGATGTCCAAGGTGTTGGGCGCACTAACTTATTCACTCTTCTCTCGCCGGGTACAGCGAGTAGGATAGGATTTTATATTTAATATTTCCTTTGTTTAATATTTCCTGGAAGGATGGTACACCGGTATAATTCACCGCAATAATTTGAATAGGTCGTAACACGGCTGTTTGTTGCCTCGGTCTAGTATAAAACAAGTTCCCTGTAGAAAGTACGTATACATTTGTGTTTACTTCATTGAAATGAAATGGAAATAAAATGAAATTAAAATCGTTTATTACAACTTAATTACCTTATATACTCGTACAAGGTTCGGAATTTTTCCTGATAAGTTTAAAGAAACCTTTTGAATAGGCGTTTGATAAATTAGGGCGCTTTACCATCTACGAGTAAGACCGCGTCGCCGCTTACCATCAGGCTGAATCTCGATCAAGCATCTATTTATAGAAGGTGAAAAAACCTGTAGTAGGAGAGTCCCCTCTTCTCTCTCGCTCTCTGTGTTAATTTCATTCGTCTGGAGTTTACCTAAAGACACTTGTGTGATTTTCAGAATGCGGCAAACGTCGAATCATCGGTGGAGGCTCGAAGCGTATCGTAGGCGGAGTGGAGGCTTCTCCTGGCGACTGGCCGTTCCTGGCCGCCATCCTCGGCGGTCCCGAGGAAGTATTCTACTGCGCTGGTGTACTGGTAGCCGACCAGTGGGTCCTCACTGCATCACATTGTGTTGGAAAGTAAGCAACGTAGTCATTGGTTTATTTCTGTTTGTTGACCCTTGACGTGACCATAGTCGATGCAATTGGGTCGCTATGTGCCTAAAGTAATTGTGAGTACTTTAACTATGTGTAACTTCAGAACAATAATGGCGGCAGACACAAAAACTGACACTAACATGTAAAACTTAATCGCAAGAAGTTCGGAACACAGTTTAGCCTGAAGAAGCTCCGTCCATCTTTGGGTCATTTTATAATGTCGCGCCATCTGAATATCCTTTGTGTATTTTATCCTTAAATAGATCACCTTTGCAAGGGATTTAACACGCCTATAACCTATAGCAGTGGTTTAACCTTGGATATCGTAAATTATTTTTCCATCAGTTGACTGAGCGCTTAGATTACATTAAAGTGGACACCTGCGAAATTAATCTAAATTGAAAAGAACTTCTCCCAGCTTCATTTGAAATCAACTGTTACCAATGCGTCAAAATACGGCAACCCATAAAAAATGGAGAATCAAGGCGTATTGTTTAATATTTCTCAAAAAGGACAAGACTTACTTCTCATGTAACCAAGAGCTGCCTCTCTGACATAGGGTGCGACTGTCGAAAAGAGAAAATTTACGGGTGTAGTATAAGAGTTTTTTATTATGTAGCCAAATCTAATGAAGCTCTTCTCGTAGTCACTCGGACGTGAATGGCTGGACGATACAGCTGGGCATCACGCGGCGTCGCTCGCATGCCTACTACGGTCAGAAGGTGAAGGTGAAGCGCGTTGTTCCGCATCCGCAGTATAACATCGGCGTGGCGCATGACAATGATATTGCTCTGTTTCAGGTAACCTCATAAATTTACATCTATTAAGAATTTAATTGTCCACTGTTGAATCGCCATGTTAATTCGTCCCCTAATTTTCGGTGCCCTTACTGGTTCTGGAATCTGTTGAATACAGCGAATGCTCGTTATCAATCCACCTGTATTGGGTGTCCCACGCTTTTTTTCCAAAGCGTGGCCTAATTCGGATAACCAATCGACTTAGCTACTCAGGCCTAGAACCTTAACCACCACGCTACTCCAGTGTGCGCTAAATGTCGACCTAAATTCCAAATGAACGTTCATAAAAAAAATACCACTAGCGGCCACTATCCTATCGTGCCCGCGTTATCTGCGAATACTTCACATAAGTCGAAGGTCTAGCATCATTTTCCCTAACTGGCAATCTAGTAAGAATCACAAGTATCACACCATGAATGTCTAGCTGGCAGTCCGTGTGCGGTACCACGAGCAGCTGTCGCCCGTGTGCCTGCCGCCGGCGCAGCAAGCGCTGGCCCCCGGCGCACTCTGCACTGTCATTGGCTGGGGCAAGCGAGACGACAAGGATAGTGAGTCATTTCATCTATATAGCATAATCATTTAACTAGCATTAGTAGTATTAATAACCCTTTTTTTGAGGTGGCAGTGATAAGGTACTCACTATCCCCTGCTTGGACTGAAACATAGGACTTCGATTAATCAGCAGGTCTTTCTTCATGATCAAAGAGGGCTACATCCATCACCGCTCCCGAGCAGGTCAGTGGAGATGTTAGTGGCCATCCCAAATGTCGGAAGTTATTATGCCGCCCTAAGACCTCCGACATGACTCAACGATTGCTATCTTACGATAGCATCTAGTTGACAACTTTACGTATCCTCCAAAGCACAGATAAGCTCATGAAATTTATTACCACTAGAGGTCATCCTCCTATAGACCGCGCCTGTAAACGCTTAAATTTTTCGATCGCTTACGATTACGTACAAATTATATTTTTTATCATAACATTAATTATATCTATTATCAATAGGTATTATTATTGTTTTACTATACTAGGCCTATGTAACGTTTTATGTTAAGAGAGATCAAATTTTGTCACACCAGTGTCCGAGTACGAGCCGGCGGTGAACGAGGTGGAAGTGCCCGTCCTGAACCGAGAGCTGTGCAACCAGTGGCTGGAGCATCGCGACCTCAACGTCACCGAGGGCATGATCTGCGCTGGCTACCCCGAGGGTGGCAAGGACGCCTGCCAGGTACATGTGGTTTCGAACAGGAGGTACTGGGGCACGCAACTCCAATTTCCAAACTTATGTTCGTATCCGAACTTGATTATCACTTGCTACTGTGAAAGAAAACCATCACTCCCTCGAGAGGAAAGCGTCACTCCCTCGAGAGTAAACCTGAACTTCCGAGAGTTTTCCATAAAGTTCTTAAAGGTGTGGTCGTCCAATCCGCACTTAGTCAGCGTATCCCTCACATTTTTCTCTACTCTCTTAAAATCTCCAATCAGTAGTATTTATTTGTGTTTTTAACGTCTTCGAGCTAAAACTGAGCGTCTTGATTCGTTTCGGTTGTGCAAACAATCGTCCTCGAGATATTACGCCCCCAGGAATTGACGGATATTATGTTTTTCTACAAATTTGTTTGATATATATACATATTAGACCGTTAAACAAATATTTTCACTCGCTTCTACTGTTGATATTAATTCTCTACGGATAATTAAACTCTGTCGAGTTTGTTCGCCTGTATCTTAATACTCTTTAATTGAAATTAAATGTAGTTTATTAGACTATTAGAAAAACCTTGATTGTGTAAGTTTTTTTCTTACAAGATACTAAGTACTTTTTGTCAGAACGTATATTATGCTTTATACTGATTTATCAAAGCAAAATATGAGAAAAGTCAAGCTGTTATAATACTGAAATGATGATGTATGGGTCGCGGGAGAAATTATTTGCGGCAAGCTGCTTTTACATTGAAATTATTATGTTAAGAAAAATACAACTAACACAAGTTGCTGAGGAGGAAAAGACGTAATATATGGGATTTAGTTTGAAGATTTAGATATTATAAGTTGAAAGTTAATGAGATGTATGACTTTTGAGTAATGACAACGAGCGGTTTAAAAGATGGTCTTTCGAAACTTTCAAAATAACTGCACTCTCTAGTACATAAAAAGTATCAATATCTTTATTATTTTAATTCGTTTCTATATAGGGCGACTCCGGCGGTCCCCTTCTCTGCAAAGACCCAGACGACCCGAGTCGGTGGTACGTCGGTGGTATCGTATCGTGGGGGATTAAGTGTGCTCACCCTCGGCTCCCCGGAGTATACGCATACGTCCCTAAGTACATCCCCTGGATCCTGCAGCAGATCGAGCTGTACAACGACGACAACGCCAAGTCGGACGCGGATCTCTGAGAGCGGGCGGACCTCTACCGGACGGACACCCGCCAACGGACCGCCGGTAACGACATCAATTAGACAGACCTCCAGTGTTGCCAACGTCGTCGTTACGGTATTTGACGTGTTTTTACTTGAGGTAGATATGCCATATTTTTATATAGCTCGAGAAGTTATTGTAAAAATTTCACTGGGATTTTAGAATTTCCCTGAGAAGGACAAAGTTATTTTAAAATATTTTTTGAGGAACACAGTCTCACCCAAATGACGAATGACTATGTTGGCAAAATTGAAATGAGTATTATAATGTTATCTTTTGATAAACTATTTGAGAAACACTGGGATCCACGATTTTTGGATTGCCAGACTTATTTATAAACTGGACTTGTACATGTTGAATATTAATTCAAATTATACGCGACGATAAATTTGTAACTATTGACAATAAAATATACTAGGATTGACAATAAATGTAAAATAAGACAATAAATATTGTACTAAGGACTCTAAAATCTACTAGGATGTAGCGAACTATCTTTAATATGGACGGAGTGTTGATCGGAATGGCTAAATATTTTTACATATCACCTGTAGAGGGTGGAGTAAATTATTTGATGCTGTGATAGAAACTGTATATTATGAAGCAGCCAGTATTGGTAACGAGTTTACCGGCGACGTATCAAAGTTGGTCTTTTTTAAACCTTTGATCGTTTATTTCATCTCTCGATACTTTTTCTCGGGATCTAGTTTCATAGTTTTAATATTGTGTTTATAAATATATATACAGTGATGTGTAAAGTAAGGGCTTATACATAAGTGACGTAGGGTCTGAAGCTTTAGCCTAACTTTTAGGAAATTTTTATATGAAATTCCCCTGATCGTTTTGTCATCATTACCCTAATGAATATTCTTATTTCACAAGTCTAAAGACCTGACCCACTCTGTATTAGTTGCTGTTTGGTGTTAGCAGTAGTAAAAGTGCTTTTATAGACATTAAAATAATCATGTAACACTGTCTGTCTGAACATTTTGTGTGCGAGTGTATAATCGGACTGTTTTTAAACTGAAACTTCATAACTGTAGAAGTAAGCTGTGTTCCAATCTGTGTAGATTTTCCCGAGACAATAACATCGTATTTAAATATTAATGAATATATCGTCTTTTTATAAATCCTCATTTTATTATTCCTCGTTGTAAGGTCCACAAAAAGGAACTTTTGTGTGAAAATAGTAAAATAGCTTTAATAGATGTAGTTTATAATATGTCTAGTGTAAAGAGAACTTTATATGGAACTTTTGTCTAGCGGAGAAATACATAGATGTTGAATAATATAGGAGCTCCTGATGCTAAGAGTTAGGTGATGAGGATACGACAGGAGACCAGGAGGCCATCCCTGGTGCTCGGTGCCACCTCACAAACATATTTCTATCATCAATATTATCAATAGATTGAGATGCTTTCGCGACTATCTGTTCGTTTGTGTTTTTCGAGATTTATTCTCTAATATTTCTTTTTCTGTAACACTTCAATGACGTAAGTCATTCTGTTTCCTGATTATATATTTAAATATAAAAATCTGTGCTCAAAGTTATCGTAATAGTTAACTATTATAAAATATAGTATATTTCATAGATTTCATAGATATATAATGGCGTATGGACGGTAACGTAGTTTTTTATAAATGTTTAATTTAAAGAACTACGAAATATGTATTGATTAAAAAGTTAGGCCAATCATAATTTTTAATTATTTCTATAAATAAATTTGTTATATTTTTATATATTTCTATATGACACCTGGTCCTACAGGCATGTAGGTAGGTACATTTTGGCTGGTGTTTGTCTACCCTCTAATTATTTCTAAATATTTATTAAAAACTACGTTATCGTATTACAATAATGGTTGTAGACTTCTTATGAGTCCCCTTCGAGCTTTTCTACTAGTGTTAAAATTGAAGATTTTTTATATAGCTCCTTAAGTAAAAGAGTTTATACATGAAAAACTAAACGTGAATGAAATTAACAGTTTTATTCCTATTGAATTGAAGGTAGTTTACACTCTGTTGAGTAGGTGAAGATATTTCCTTTTAGAAAAGTGTTTGACACTGTGTGTGTGCTTCTAAATTTACTCCCGCCGTGTACCTAGTGACTGGAGTCGTGTAGGATTCTAATACAAAAGTTTCTTAAATGGCAATGGACTTTGGTCTGTTTCTCTTTGGGTTTTGACGCAAAAATGCAGAGTTTTTGAATATTGGTTTCTTCAACAAAATACAGAATTTATCAAAAAAGGCTTATCAGTCAATAGGTTAATTTAAGGCTCGGTTTAAAGTATAAATTTGTTTGCATTATGGTATGTTACGGGTACTCACGATATATGTCTTCAAACCTGTAAGTATCGTTAGTACCGGTAACATTGCATTATGCACACACTTCACGATGAATCGATTTTAAAATCATCAATAGATTTGTTTGTTACAACCTTACAACTAGTGTTGCTGTAATAAATTATGTAAAATAAACAGTATTTTTGTATTTTATGTATTTTATCAGTATATACTACAATGATTTCTAGCTGGCAAGTTATGTAAGTCATTTTCAAAAAGTTATCCTTGCCCGTTCCTGTGTTCGTATGATCGTGTGACTTCAAACAATCTGTTACCGAAGCTTGTTGCCGTTACTATACTATAGGATAAGAGTAATATAGAAAGTTTTGAATATAATATTTTGTGTAGATGCTTTAGCCTTCTGTGACTCTCATACCTCTCCTACAATCTTTTTGTTGTCTGTTAGGAAAATAAGCCAATGAATGTGTTTTTATAAAATGAGAAAAGTTAAAAAGGAAAATATCAGTATTTATGGAAATGCTGCTCTACTCTCGACAAATATTTTTCAACAATACAATTCCTGGAAAAGTTATGAATACAGAAAATAATTTAAAATAACAATAATTCAACGACACTCATGTCAAAATCCGTCCCGCCGTTTGGGCTTTAGGGCGTGCCATAGAAATGGACATACATACATACAAACAAACATACATATGCCCAAAACACATTACCCTTCTTCTTAAGCAATCAGGTCAAATAATGTGTTTCTCAAAATGATACCCGCTACCGACCGTGTTTTAATCAAGTGCTATTAGGCCCACATATTGATTGAATGGGTGCCACAGACTTACTAGGAATAACTTTTACGTCTATGTCAATCTGTGTGTCTTTGAAAACAAAACTCCGAGCCCATTAAAGCCGAGTTACATCAAAATGATTTGTTTTTAATATTTAGTTTGTCCATAAAATCCGCTGTAAATAAATTATAGTGGTATTAATAAAAAAGATTGTTAAAGTTTAGTAAAAAACTAATCTCTATAAAATGGTCCGTACATAAAATATATTGGTAATAACTATTTATTTTTAAGTTTAGTAAGAATCTAATTGCTGGAAAGACAGGAATTGTATAATTGAAAAATCGTCTGTCCGTGGAAGAGCTGTCGGTGTGTCCTGAGTTATGTCAACCTGTATAATTTGTTGGGTGGTAGGTAACCTAACTCCCCGAAGTGTATTAGTGTCGCTTACCTTGGTTCCTAGTGACTGTCTAGTGGAAAACAATTTGTAATAAAATAACATGAAATGCATTGGTATTTGGCTTTATTCGGACATGTGACATGTTCAGCTCTAAGTACGAATATGTATACATTAATATGTAGATGTACCTTGTAATGATTAATGTCGTATACATTGTAGATATCGCTGTTGGTACGAGTATACTTAAGTAGAAGAAATATTAAGTGTTCATAACCTTCGAGTCCGTGTGCCTGTGACGCTGCGGATATTATACTGTTTCATGATAAGGGTACTCACGATGAGAACACGCCTATATGTCTCAGTTGCAAGACTATCACGGCATGCAATATTGGCGTGTTAAATTGATGTAGGTAGCCTTAAGATGGTAGGTAGGTGTAATATGCGCAGCCCACGGTGAGACAAGTTTAAAACCAGGTAATTTTGATAGGTATAATCTGAATAATCTAATTGCTTTTCCATACAGCTCGACATATCGGCAACAATAACGGCGTAACTTTTAAGAGTTACGCCCTTATTGTTTTTCATCGTCGTATTTACTATTAATGTTATTTAATGTTTTCTATTATACTTATTTACCCATCTTGATACAATTTTATATATTATGAACTTCATATACTGTGTTGCCATAAATTCAAACTACTAAAACTGCATTTTTTCGAAATATAAATATAAAAATCGTATTTTAATAACAGCTGCGACTTACTAGACTTACTATTTATCTACTAATACGTATAATCCCAAAATCAGTTGGTACGTTGCTTTCAGTAAATTAATTTATATTTTCTGGACTACACTGGGCAATACACATACATATATATCGAAAACACAGTATATCTCACGTACACACTTACTGCATAATTTTAGTACACAACTTATAAGGTGTGCCTCATTCAAATCATTAAATCTATAAAGGTTATGAAATTATTCTTTTCTTATTATATTTTTAGTTTTAAGAAAATATATAGCTTATGTTTTGTCGTAGAAGAAAGGTTAAATTATTATGTTAGTAACGTAGCTACCCAATATTAAGGATGTTATGTAGCACCGAAACCATAGATGAAACTGTCGGATACCAAAATTAAAAATGTATCCGAACGTCCCTTATAAAAGTTTCGAATAATATATCGGATATATCTCATAGGAGCGAAATAAATGTTTCTATTGTAACCGTATCTGAAACCGGTATAGTGTTAATATCGGTATCTTTATCTAAGCTTGGTACAACTTCGACCCGGAATAAAAGTAATCAAACCATTAAAAAGACTTGTAGGGTTTTTTACCTACTTATATAAATGACGTTTTTCCACTAAACTGCTCATTATATTTTTGAAAATGAGTTTATTAAGTAAGCTAAGTATTAATCAAAGAACAATAACAAACTACAAATGAATATAGTTATATAAACAAATTGCAACACACGACATCATTCACAAACTTTGGGATCCTTAACTTCATTTAGGAGTCGACAACCTTTCAAACAATTGAAGTTTTTTCTTGTATACTATTATAATTTATTGATTTTCGTTTTAATACACTTTATGCGTTTGTCACTTAGCAAATAGCATGATTTATAGGTAAAAGTTTTTAAAAATGTATTCATACAAAAGCGTTAACAACTAAAAGTTTAATTCTCTTGTTTGTCACAGGTTGCTAAGCAAGGGTTTGTTGTTAAATATTCCAGATCGAATTTGCACCGAGTATAGGTTTTACATTTCGTAGCCATCCATGTCCAATGCATGTGACTGCGTTACCTCGAAGTCAATTTAAAGTGTTTAATTGAAAAACTATATCAATTATATATTATTAGATATTAGAACAAAATTTATACCACGTCAAACGTTGAAGCACCTAAAATATTAAAAAAATATATATAAACTATTATGTATAGATACCCTGGAGACTATTAATGTTGCCAATACGACAATAATATACCCAAAGAATAACTATGACAATAATACGTATTCTGTAGGATTAATCTTATATTTTTAGAAATTCTCAAAATGTTTTATATCGAATATATTGAAGTTTATGTTGTGAAATAATTCTCATCGAATAATGACAATAAATATTCAAATCACGGTTTTATAGACCGCCACAGATATATAATTATATTTAGTATGAGGAATGAAAAATATGCATGTATTATGTATAATTTTATTTAATTTTTCGACACCAACTTGGTATTAAATGTTTTGGATATTCGATAGCGAAGAAATATTACGCGTATAGGCAGCATAGCCTTCTAGAACAAGAAGCCAAGTGTAAGTGACGCGGGAACCGTTAAAATAAAACTTCGTGATTGGTCGATTCAGAACTTTATTCAATTATTGGTCGGTACATCGCACGTGGTCTTTGATTTAAATTCAGCCGTGTCTATTGGGCTATGTAGTCGATAAATGTGTACCTAAAAATATGATTCTGTAGGATGTTAGAAGTTACGTCAGCGTCAGACAACTATTTAGGTACAATTAATTTGCTTAGTCCGGTTCCGAAATACTTGTTCAGTTTCCAACAAGGATTGGATTTCACCTAAATCAATAGGTGTCTGCAAAGCATTCCTCATTGAAGCAACTGTCAGCTTATTTGATATCTGTCATCTGCCTATACACGCTGACGTCTGTTGCTATCGGCGGAATCATGTTAGGTTTTGAATTTGATGACGTTCATAGTTGGTGTCACGTTACTTTATAGGTACAGCATTTCGATGTGGCGCGAATTCTGCGATTTGTCATCAATAAATTATTACAATGCAGTGTACTCATTTCTATTATGTTATAATTATCAATTACCAACAGACACCGAATGCTTTCATATCCATATCTGCCTAATACCGATTGAGATTGTAAAGTTCTGGTACAATTTGTACTAGGACTGCCTCATCCATTCTTTATTATTTAAAATGATAGGTCGTAAAACAAGGCTTGTACTATCGTCTGTAGTTTAGGGATCTATTAATAAGAATCTGGAATATGTAAAGACAATAACTGAGGTGCAACATTAATTACAAGAAACCGAATAAAATGTGATTTAAACTAAAGACTAAACTAAATAACGGTAAAACCCCTTTGTTATCTATTACATATTCTAGATATAAATATTTTCTATCGTAAATGTAGATATGTAATAGACACGCACAAAGTACTCTATTATACAGCCAGATATTTTCCGTTCACAGATTAGAAATATACTTATTATCTGTGGAGTTTTTATCGGTGTTAAATGTTGTAGGATTACATGTTGCTTTGTCTCGTCGTTTTATACAATACCTGTTACGAAATAAAGAATATTTTTCAACAGATTCTTAAGTCAGTTATTTATGCTTTATATTATATTCTATGCTACCGTTAATTTTCTACATATCAAAAAGTTGTAAAAACCATATCGATAACTTATTACTGCGAATTATATATAAGAGATTTTATAGTTCCTTTGTAGCAGGATTGCTCCCACATATATAACGAATTAAAAATTGTCTACTGGAATCATATAAACCAATTTTTCATACATCCCGAAATGTAATATTTAACACAATTTTCTGTCGGTATTGTGAGTATTACTAATCTACCATTACGTACAAGAGTCATTGTAATGTGGGAGCAATTTATAAATAAAATATGCTAAAGGATATTTTTCTATCGTAGCAGTACTACCTACTTGTATGTTTCGAAAATATCGACTTTTTAAGACCGTCATTTTTATTTCTGTAAATAGCAACAAGTGGAAATATTCAAATTTAAACATGTTTTGGGTTCCATTCGTATAATGTCATATTAGTTTAAATGCCAAATTTTCCTAATATATATTTTATTTTGTTTACAAATTTTATTTTAAAGAGTTGGAATAGGTTTCATATTCAGCAATTTCGATATTCCACTTGTTGTTTAACTAGTATAAGTTTGTATGAGGTGTTTTATTAACTTAATTGCCATTCCATAGATATTTTGGTGTTAGTTTCTATGTGAGCCGCAATGGCGTGGATGTCGCTTAATAGTTTCTATTGTGTAGCGTTACTTTGTTCCTCAGGCTTCAATTAAATATTACAATAACATGAGGATTTTTATTGCATCATCAACAGTACCTAGAACTGTCCCTCTGGGGTCGAATCTCCTCCGACAACGTGTAAGATGGCTGACGATCCAGTCGTGCAGGATTGATTTATTCCATTCAAAAGCAATGGGTGCTACATAGCTTTATTGCTTCTCTTATTACAAAGTGCCAATATCTTATAATTTTAAATTATTTTTACAGTTTAGAACCAATCCCAGATCAGTCGAGTTACTCGGTTCCCAGTCTATAATAGAATGTCACCACTGGGCCTCATTCCCACTGACCAACATGGGCAGTTGTTCGTTGTTTTTTATCTACAACAATAAGATTTATTAGAACTTCAAACCACACAAGATTTTCTAACAAGCACGCCGCTGATACGATAGTGCGGTGTTGTTGGATATAAAGTCCAAATCAAATTGTTTTCTTTGATTTACAACCTCTAACAAACGTGATGGGCCTCTCAAGCCAAATGTGGAAAGGTAGAATTCGGACACCTTGTCGACTATATTACATATACTCAAGAGTGCAGATTTCTTCACGATGTTTTCCTTCACCGAAGCAAGATTCCTAGGTATGGCCGATGTATTGGTATGTATATAACGATGTGTCAGTATCATGTCTAACCTACTAAACGCCACGTTCAATGCCTTATTTTTACCAAAACAAGATCAATCCGCCTTATATCCGATAATCATGGTCCATTATTGTGACGTTCGCGCGCTCTTATCTTTAAGGAAAACTTAATTCAGATCAGTTTAGCAGTTTATCCATTCATCCTCACAAACTTTCTTAATTATAGTATTATATTATGGGATATATAGACAGACTAATTACAGATTGACTGTACGTATCGGTAATGACTTAATTATGTTTTTATGGGTTTTTCAAGTAAAATAAAACTAAAACGGAGTCTCATTTACATTTTACTAATGGATACAATATAGTTACATAATCAACAGTAGGTATAAATAACTAGGCGTCAACCACAACTAGTTACAATGGCTTCCGTCATAGTATACTCGTCGACGTCCCCGGGGCGAGGCAAACCCTATTACAATACAATACACTAGCAGTCAGCATAACGACAATATATCTTGGTTCTTATAAACTGGTATTGTCTCCGCACTATACTGGTTAAACGGCTGGTATAGATATCAAGTTTAAAAATGCATCTCAAGGTCACCCATACATAACATACATATAGAATATTAAGTGAAAGTAAATTTCGTTAAAAATTTGTGACGTATTGCGTACTCGACGTCTTGCTTGTGTATGTGTGGGTACTTTAAGTGCATTTTTTAATTTGATAAGACTATACTATGTAATATTCGTCTTTAACGAAAAAATTTACTGTCACATCACTTACGGTCGTATTTTATATACATTTTCTTCTAAATGATTCATCTACTTTTAGTAGAAATAATACACCTCACAGCCGTTTTCAATCATCTATTCTTTGTATCTTTGTGGGTTAATGAGGTAAGAACTAATAATGTTGTGACATTATCACGTTTTCTAGTCAGCTATCTAGAAAATAAGGACAGATACAATATTGAAAACGACCGTTACGTAAGGTAACATTATATTCCTCAAAGTAGGCTCATCAATTTACCTCGACCCCAAATATTATCAACATTTTAAATTATATTTCATTTTACAACAAAATACATTAACTTCAATCATAAAAAGGATTAAAACGGCACACATCACATCATACACAAAAAATCTAGTTTTTAAATGTATAAAGAATAAACTTAGTTAAAATATAATTTTCTTTATGCAGTTAAAAATAAATTAAAAAAAAAATTGGTTTTGTCTGTTTCCATAGCAAAAAATATATTACGATAAAATGACAGATGACAATGTTTTAAGTAAAATTCTCACTATAATGTGCCGTTTCTATTTTCATACTGTCTTACATACAAGAAATGTACTTAAAATTGAAAGCCTAGTAGCCGACACGTCACTATGTTATTTTGATGTACAAGAAAATAATCTTATTTCAAAATAATTCCTTATCAAGGGAAATTTGCAGAGTACAATCAATTTAAAACAATATTCACCAGAAATATTTACCATATCTTTGTAACTTGGTACATACGTACTAATAATATTAGTTGAATATTAATGCATAATTAAAATTTCTATATTAATATGGGAATAATATCTAAGGCAATTAAAAAAAAACATTAATAAATTCGTCGCAATAACTTCCATCGTCTGTTTTTTTCATTTTGCGTTATTCTGCAAGCAAAACACTGTCAAAGTTGTGTGTGTAACTAAGTATAATGTGACGGTTAGTTAGAAAATACTATGACTAACAATAATAATGCGAATTACTTTTAGCAACTAATGATCACATAAGCTGAGTATAACCGACTATCAGCAAGTTCAACTTTTGAGGTTATGTCAAGATGAAAAAAACGGACAATATTGCGTATGTTTCGCGTGAGATTCAAAATTACACGTACTGGTATACATTGTTTAACATCAAGTTAACAAAATCAGTTAAAACAACAATAAACACCATTCTAGTTCAGTCTTGAATATTTTCTCTAAATTGACTAATTGGTCGGCCCTTCGTTCCGTTGGTAGCGAATGCAATAACTAATTCAGCTACATTTTATTATGTAATGACAAAATACCTGAATCGATCCAAACTAGCGACAAAATCTTCATAGATACTAAATAATATACGGCGGATTTTAACTGGACAAAGGTTTGTGATTATCGTAATGATATTATGTTATGAAAAGAGATAAAGAGGATAAGAAGAGATAAGGAGCAGAGATGGCTCCCTTTTCACAGCAGCCTCGTGATCTGTTACTTCATACGAACAAGATACGTACATCGAGACTTCTGAATTTGACAAATGGCACCAGTACACTAACGCCACGATCTTGTAAATGACGTATGTTACCACGTCACACTAACGTTTGTTTTGGCAGAGCGACAAATATTAGCTGTCACTTTTTTTCGTATGGTAAAAATGTATGTATGCGCTGTTGATACGACTGCTAAACAATTCTTTAATATCTTTTAAAACGTATATCATATCTATAGCACATAATATCCTCGGGTTTCCACGTATAAAACACGTATTTTTTACGCGCACCTAACAAATATTCTGAGCAACACCCCAACAATTCTTTCATTTGGACCGATTGCAACTCTAGCTAAGAAAAACTACAAAATTGAACTACAATCAAACTAATGATATTTCAAGTTACGATTTAATTAAAAGTTACCGTCAATACTGCAACCCGCTAGCTAAAAAGGTTCAAAAATTTATCAAAAAACTATTGCCATTGCAAAAAATACTATTATTTTAATAACATTATATTCTACACCGAAGCTGTTTAGAATATTCTTTTAATATATTGAGAAAAGTCTACCGGTTAGAAGAATAAACATGGATATATCGAGCTATATAGGCTATGGAAGGTCCTATTAATGTTTCAGACGGAACAGGGCCCCGCATTCACATACACGTTAGCACGTCGAATCGTTTAATACTTTGTATAATTTACTACGGAGTATGTTCACTATACGACAGCAGAAAACTAAACAATTTGAAATTGACGGTACAAGGCAGACATACAATCTAAAACTATGATAAATGAAACATAGTACAATAAACTAAGAGCTTCACATCTGTATTAACAGTCATATAATAATATTAATTTCTAAATCATTACGATCAATATATTTTTTCAATTAATTTTAATAGTTGACCTTGACTGTCTGTATTTACAGGTCACGGTAAACGTACATAGCCTCTAAAAGTTTAAAATTTTCGATAATTACCTGTATAACTCATACTTATAAAGATTTAATAAGTACAGACATCCAATCTATATAATAATGTTAATATGAGTAAATAAAGATATACCACGTGACTATATCTATGAACACTACGACAATACCTACAATGTATGTTAATATAAACGAAGTAACGACAGTATTAAGGACCAGTTATAATGTGAAAATTTCTACTTTCTCATTATCAATAACAGTTTTTAACAGTCAAAGACTCTTTAGTGGCAAATTGCAATTATTTATTTCGTCTATGCAACAAATAGAGTTCGATTATGAAAAATATATATAATCACGTGACATTAGAATGCCCAATTGCAATTCATTGAAGGAAATTTTCAAACTCCTTAAGTTCATTCGATTTATTATAATAACCTATGTTCGCAGCGAATTTGAAGGCTCTTATAAGAATTATTATGATTATACAAAACTAATAATTCGATTCTTGTCGCTGATGGCGACAAGTAGACATTTTGTACTAATATTTTTAAATTAATTCGATCACACTACAAAAAATGTAGCCTCAGAAATAGTGTCAGAACTTCGCAGACTTTTACCTTAAATTCAGAGTTAGTTCGTTTAGTTAGACTCTTAACAACAAATAAATATTATATTATAAAAAAAATGTATTATTATTTTATGTATTATTGAAAAGATGTGCTGAGGAGTTTCTTCGCCGTTTCTTCACCTCATTATTATGGCAGCTTTCCGAGACGGTGTTATATTCTAAACAATAACGTTCATAAGAGTATTGTAAATACCTACATGACATAAATGATTTGACTTATTTTGTTCATATTCTCCTTATGTGTTTATTTAGCATTTTAAATTTATTTAATTTTATTATAATTTAGCTAAGACACATATTAATCTTCATCAGAATTCTCTACAACTATATATTTTACTACTGGTCCTTAATACGACGTAACAAGAGCCATTTTCCATCGGGCAGATCGAATAGAATATGAAAATTTTCATCAACAAACCAATATAATTAATATGATTGTAATAATATGAAAAACTTTTACAATATCATGTCCGTAACGCATCAAAATTTTATATAAAATACTTCACTTAAATTTAATGATATGACGCAAGCGCAAAGTTATTATGCTAATTAATTCTCTTAAAAAATAATATTCGTTTACAACAATAGCCTCTATTTCAAGCGGATAAAATGGGAACTGCCACCTTCCTAATTCACTAACAGAGCTAGTGCAATTTTGAAATGAATTCGCTAAGAAATTACTAATTTATTTGAGAGCATCGACAGAGATATAACAAAAAAAATCGATGATCACATACCAATAGATAAAGTGGAACTCTTGAATAAACGAATCTATTAATGTTCTAAAATAATAAATATTTTTGGAAAACTCACACACGGCCATCTGAACCCAAACTAAGCGTTAACTTGTACGGTGATCAGACAGCTGATAAAAATACATATATATTTCAATACATACTTATATAGATATCATTCTGAGCATCACAGAAAAGTTTGACCTGGGCGGGAATCGATGCCACGACCGTCGGTGAATCAATTTGGTTCGCTAAACACTAGACCAATCGGTTCAGACTTACCATCCCTAAACGCCTCTCCCCAACCCTGATCCCATCCCCATACTGACCACGCAACTGACTGAATGTTACAATACAATTAGTTTAGTTATAATTCTACCATTACTTTTCGATGTTAAAAACGTTACACTATTTAATTGACTAACATTATAATTGAGTATTAAAAATTTACTAAATTGATTGAAATCTGCATACTTCGTGGTCGCAGCTAAACTTCCCGTAAAGTAGAAGTGAGCACAACTTGATTTTTTTAAGTTAACACCCACATATTGTTCATCCACTCCATATTACGATAACTCTCTATAACGATAAAAATAAATCTTGTAAAATTACGCTACTTCTAGAAATCAATATGCAAAAAAGTGTTATATTGTCAAAAAAATGTGTGAAATATCGTTTATTTACACGTGAACACATAAACTTAACTTTTTCATATGAAGTATTCAAACCGAAACACTAGATGGCGTTGTACGCATTCTTCCAAAAATAAAATGTCCATGGCAGTTCCCATTAAATATTATAAAATACATTCTTCACTAAATAATCCTAGGGGTCATTCGTAAGCTGTACGTAAAATACTAGCAATCGATTAAATACTTTAAAATATTTTTAATTGTAAAAGTCAAATTACAGATAATAAAATAGGCCTCATGTGACCAGTGCCTTAAATTAATTAATAATATGGAGTTTTTAAAATTGATGTTGGGTTATAAACGAACGATGACTTTGTACTAAAAAACAGTTTGTAATGAATATTTTGCCATTGATATATACATGGGGCACACTAAAAGTTTTGCACATCTAGCTAGTCGAAACTATTTGAATTTCTAATGTTATATTTTTTAAAACCTTCTTTGTAATAAAAATAAAAAAATTGCGGGAAATCAATTGTCAATAGTTTTTTATCACACATCAAACTTCTACGTATGCAACGAAAATGGAATTAAGTCGAAAAGATTTTAGAGCAGTGATTTTAAAAGTTCTCTCCCTGCGCAAGACTGTGCAGCTCGTCTTCAAAATGCTTTTGGGAGAGAAGCAACTTGTTTGAGTCTTTACATGACGAATTTCGTGAAGAGCGGCCTTTAACTGCCATCAACGAAAATAATGTGGCTACTGTGAAGCGGCAAATCGTAGAAAACTCGCGGAAAACCTATGAAACAATTTGAGGGCTATTGGGGATTGGTATGAGACACATCAGAAAAGAATTTTACACAGAAAATTAAAAGTTCGAAAACTTTGTTGTTGTTGGATCCCTCATGAACTGACAGCGGAGTAGAAGCGGGCTCGCGTGGAATGGGGCTCACAGATGTTACTGAAGTACGACCACGGACATTCTAATGCTGTTTATGACATTGTCAGAGGAGACTAAACGTGGATTTATTGTTTTGAATCCGAGAAAAAACAGCAATCTTGTGAATGGGTGTTTGATAATGAGAACAGGCCAACAAAAGGGAGACAGGCGAGAAACGTTGGTAAAAAATTATCGCGTTTTCTTCTCAGCCATGGGTCCCATCTGCACAATTCCACTTGAAGATCATAAGAGTGTTAATGCTGAGTGGTATTCTACATTTGTTTACCCAAGAAGTTACAAAAAGTTTACGAAAGACGACGAAAAAGCCGCGTTCTCTTACATCATGAGAACGCTTCTTCACACACAGCTAACAAAACAAAGTCAGTTTTAGTTTCCGAAAAAGTAAAACTGGTTACCCATCCTGCACATAGCCCTAACTTAGCACCCTGTGATTTCTATATTTTCTCGAAAATCAAAGATTTGATGAGAGGTTTCACTTTTACCAACTCCGAAGAGTCAGTGATAACATTCAATCAGTACGTAAATAACATACTTTCAGATCTGTGGCCCTCATGTTTTAAAAAATGGTTCGATCTCATGAAAAAATATTAAAAATGTAAAGGAGAGTATTTTGAAAAGCAATTAACATAATATTTAAATTATAACATGTTTTTAAGTTATGCAAAATTTTTAGTGTGACCTACGTATAAGGATCTACATATATTGTTTTTTTTTCAAACATTGGGTTATTCCGAAGTTTTCATACGGATCCCCGACGATTTTAAAAATATTCTATGGCAGCGCTGAAAATCAGCAGCCGTGGTTCGTAGCCGTTCCATGGCACAAGCTGAGCGCTTTGCCCATTTCGCTATG
>DWJZ01001622.1:0-22520 GCA_018249125.1 Asbolis capucinus
CATCCTTGTCCCCGAGGGTGGATATGCATAAAGCATTTCCCCCTGGAAAAAAAAAAAAAAAAGAAAAAAAAAAAAAAAAAAAATAGCCTAACGTTTTGAACGTTGGTATCTCGAAAGGTCCTGGGTTCGAACGCTGCGTACTTCTAATGTGCGTCTTAGTTAATTATCAATTACAACAAGTTAATTATCACTTGTTTCAGTAAAGATAAAAGTGAGGAAACCTGCACTCCATAAAGTTCTCGCGCGTGTGTGAATTGCAGTACTATGACGAATTATGACATAAATATGCATTTTTCCGAGAATTGGAACCATTCTTTGATCGAAATCCCTAGAATTTTCAGTGTTGTGTTTCAGTCATTGCTGCATAGATAAATTCTTAAAGTACTTGATTATTTATTGTGTGTTATATTATGTTTCAAATGCTCGTAAAGTATGCCTATTGTCGAAAATGTAGGATAAACTCAAGCACCCTCAGATCTTTCATAAAACCTGTGCGAAGCCGGGGCGGTTCGCTAGTATACAATGTGAATTTTATATACATGAGTTGTTCATACAGTAAGTATTAGAGTTATAAATAGATATCAATATAAATAGAAATGAAAATGTGCCTGTAATAATTTAATTCATTTTCTTGATCACGTTTGAAAGTCCCGTGAGAAGTTTTCCACTCAATTCAGCGGCAGACTTTTCCAACTTCAACGATAATAATATAATGTGATTTTATAGTAATTAAGGACAAACTCTATATAACTTATTATAGTATTATTAAATAATCGAACAATAAGTTAACGACTGGAATAAGTTGACCTTGTCGGTGTTCCAATGTTAATATCTTAAAGTCAAGAGTGAAAAGGCTTCTACTAAGTTATTGCGCATTACCATCAAAGACTTCATCGTCACTTACCATCAGGAGGGATCATAGTCAACCGCTAACTTATTTGTAGCAAAAATTATTAATAATATTATATCAAATATCCGTCTCGTTTCGTTTCGATTTGGACCTAAGATTACGTCAAGTAATTACGAGTATAAGTCGATGTTTGCCCACTATACACTACTAACCTTTTACTGAGAACGTTGAAGGTAAGAGGTCCCACAGTGTATTGCACCACGCTGTTTTCGCGGATTGGTGAAGAAATGAGTGAATGAAATGAAAATTTTGAGATATCCAAAAAGCGACTTAGCTTAACCTTTGCTACCTGTCAGTAACAAGTACCGGAACCGACGGATTTGTGTGCTCTCCGAAGCACGGAGGCGCTCAAGATTTATTGCTATTAACGTTCACCCGTCCTCCTACTAATCGCGTCGGTTTTTAGTTGTTTGAAAAGTAAGAACCACGCGAGCCACCAAATTATAGACCGAGCCTACAATTATCAGTAATATTCAAATAAGTGCGTTATTAGGAATTAATTTTCACCTGCTAAAAGGAAAATATCTATATCTACACTCTTTTAATACTTTCACGTAGTTATCATAAGTGTGCGAAGACCAATCCGCGTTTGGGCGGCACGTTACCGTGTCCCCCTTGAAGAAGCCGTGAAGACTCCCAAGCCCACCTGTGGGAGAATTGCGAGGTACATAATTACAAATGTAATAAACAAATGAAATTTTAATTTATGATATACTTTGCGAAATTATATACCGTTGATATAAGAATGGTGGGAAGAAGAGCGGCAACGCGCCGGAAGCGTGCGATGCGGCAACCTCGCCGAGAATCGATCTTCACTATACACGAACACCATTGTGTTCTGTAGGGTCGCCAGGCTGGCATGTTCTTATTGTGGCCTCTTCACACCGTATTCGTAGTATGAAAAATATAAAAAAGGCATTACGTGATGACATTACAAGTGTTAATAATCCTCGTTACTTCAAACCATGCGAACAAAAACTTTATCCTTTTTTCTATTGGTACATATAAAGGAAAGTCGTGTTAGTTACACCAATTATAACTGAAGAATTTTGTGTTTTTAGACTCCTAATCTTCCGGAGATGGATAAATTTTAATAAAATATGATAATTATTAGTAAAGAAATTATCATTATTAAAATATTTTTTTCACAAGAAACAGCTCATAATGTCAAATAGAATTTGTTTGCAAATTAGATATAAGGCAAGGAAGAAGATAGACAGATAGATAGAATTAACACTTAATACACCTTTATTACTATTTTAGTTTCTTAACAATTATTTCTTTTTATGAAGCTACATTATATATATATATATATAATATATATAAATGTTTCTAAAAAGCTATCGTTAACATAAATATATATACAAAAATATTTAAAAAGTAAAATCAGATCAAAACGTAATCGATATATTTCTCAAATGAAAAGCTCCGATAGCAAAAACAAATCGATGTGGAAAATAATAAACAAACGGACAAATAAAAATATAACTTTAAAAATCCATAATAAGATAACAACCGATCCGAGCACCATAGCAAATCACTACAATATATTTTTTGCATCAATGGGCGGAGCAAGCAGTACGACCGGCGCACGTGCTGCGAGCGGACGTAGGACGCTGCGTCACACCAAACACTCCTTATTTCTTACCATGGTCGTACCGGGTGAAATAAGCCTCATTATAAAACAATTTAAAAACAAATACAGCAACTGGTGTGGATGTGCTTCCACCCATACAAATAAAAAAATGTGCCGAAGAATTAATTTACCGTATTACATTCTAGTAAACCAGTCACTGTTAGAAGGCACTTTTCCGGAACTACTAAAAATATAAATTATAAGACCAATACACAAAAAATCTTCTACACAAGGCCCTTATAATTACAGGTCAATAGTTCTATTGCCTACTTCCTCGAGATTTTTGAAAAACCCATACAAACACGACTAAATTCATTTTGTGAAAAATACGAACTATGAGTCGAACGAATGATGAGTCTTAAAACTGATTTAGGAAAAAACGTTCAACCATATTAGCCTTATACAAATATGTACAGAAAGCACGAGATAATTAACAACAAAAATATTGGTAATTGGAATTTTATAAGATATGAGTAAGACTTAAGGCAAAGTGCAGTTTAATATTCTGTTACAGAAATGATATGACTTGGGCATACGCGGAATAGCACACGATTGGTTCAGCTCATACTCAAATAATCGATTGCAAATTGTAGAATTAGAATACTTTGACTCCGAAGCCAGTAAAATTGAAATAATTAGATCTAATAGTATTGACACAAACAATTCAATCCAACAAGGTAGTGTATTAGGATGTATTTTGTTCTTATTGGACATACATGATTTGCCAAAAATAATCGATGATTTCTGTATCTTATTTGTTAACGATATTTCCCTTTTGACATATTGTAAAAATATTGTCTATTTAAATGACAAACTAACTGACATAATTAATACAATTATTGACTGGATGAATGACAATAATCTTGACATTAACTTTAATAAAACTAAATTAATGCAATACAGACCGCACCAAAAACTGCCGCTTGACATTAGTTTTATATACAACAATACAAAAATAAAATGTGTTTACGCGTTCACTTTGTTAGCAATAGAAATTGATACAAATATAAACGCATACTCATGGCTTAGGAATGGAATCCTGCTTTGGGGTAACAGCGTGGACGCACATCGTGTCTTTACGTTGCAAAAAAATGCATCCGTATTCTCACAAATATTGATGAAATGGTCTTGAGCAAACCATACTTTATCGCAAATAATCAATTAACTTTAACATCTATTAACATTCTGAAGGCGTGTGAATTTATAAAGAAAGACTCAAACACTCCCGCGAGGATAAGCCACACAGATATCAAAGTCGAAAAAAAATAAGTTGGAAGTATCTGCTGCAAAATTAAAATTATATAACTCCGGACTGTACGCGATGTGTATAAAAATATTTAATAATTTGTCAGACGACATAAGTGCTCTAAATAATGACTGTAACACAATTATGCAATAAAATATTGAATATTGGATATCACTATAAGAAAATATCTGAACGAACAATTAATAGTTATTAGATTTGAAAGTAAACAAATAATAATATGTCACTAATTTTATTTGTCATTTTATTTAAATTTATAAAAGTACGGATTCAGGAAGAAACCTTTACTGGGGGCTTATAACAAAGAATAAAACGCAGATTTTTAGAAGTTTTAACTGTGCATACGTATGTGTGCTTAACTCAGAAATGACTGATTCGATTTGATCTATGTTTATTTTAAAATACGTTTATTCAATCTTCATAATAATACATATATACAGCCCAAAATTTTTATTTAACAATTCTGTCGCTTATCAAAATAACAAATTCCGTGCATGGGATTCGTGGGCACTGCTAAAAACATTTTAATTAATTGAGCAGGACGACGTCTGCCGGGTAAGCCCGCTATTTAATATTGAGAAAGCAATCATAATGTTAGCTGGTTCATAAGCTATAACAATTTTATTTACATAGTATCATTGAATTTAAAGCAATGGTATATAACTATGATTTATATACCACCTATCTAATAAAATAACATTTATACATACCTAACTGTAAAGTTATACTTGTATTTTAATTGACAAGTCTTGTATAAGAGTTGCTTGTATCAGAATAATTGTTATTTTTACACACACGTATACTAAATAATTCATGTAAGCCGAAGCAAGGACAACTTCTAGTACAAAATAATGTAATATAAGAGTTTAAAGATGTAGAATAAAACAGCTTTGTGTGAAAACTAGGGTATGCCAGCGGCTATGCCTGCGTGGTTGATGCATTCAAGACATTATATCCTTGCACCAAATTTCATTCGATCCGTACAGTCGATTTGACGTAACAAACAACCATTCATCCTCACAAACTGTCCTCTTTACAATATTAGTAGAAAGGATGGTCACCCTACACACACACACACAAGCACTGTCTTAGTGCCCGAATGTAGATAATACATATATACTTGCAGGCTTACTTCAAACTTTACAGGAACATCAGTCGTGCAACGTACGATACCGGAAAGACCACTAAACTACAATTAGCTTATAATTAACAATATTTTGTTTGTAGACCGAATGTATCCCATTGTTTGTATTCGTTATTTATTTGTCACGGTAACAAAATTAAATACAAGTCGAACCGATAAAAATCTAAATTTTGAAACATTACACGACGGTTTAAAGTTAATTATAATTAAAAAAGGATAAAATAATTGAAAAACTCCGATTTTAAGAATGTATGTTACGAGAGACAACAAAAGTCAAAATCTTTCGCTACGCCCTGATAAAAACTAAACATTTCTGTTCATCGCAGAATAAAAAATCTTGTGTACATTTTTTTACAGTCACTTTGTAGTGTTTTCAACTTTTCCCCATTGTAGCTGTCAAAGTAGGTATGTCATCCAATGTCATACATTTCCTCTCCCACAATATCACCTACCCTCCCCTTAAAGTGGAACTTAGGTATCTTAATTATGCATGTAATAAGTAAAAAAATAAATCCGTAGAACCGGCGAATAAATTCGTCCATCTCTGAAATTCATATCTTTTAGAAGCTTTATTGCATCAGAAAATAGAAAAATTCGAGCGAGTTTGAGCGTCCAAAAGATCAAACAAACGATTTTTCATTAAGCCGATCCGATTTCAAAGCAATGGACTGCATAGCCCCAGAATACATACAAACCGAAAATTGAAGTCTGTTTTTCGGTGCAAAGAACGGTTGCAGTGAGGTTGGTATTATACAATCATGTTTGTTCTGTCGTTGTTTCGTTAGAAATGACTCATAAAATATACGTTCGATAAATAAATACAATTTTTATTTCATTATAATGTAATTGTGTAAAAGTCAAGAGTGAATAGGCATTTATAAGTTTTGCGCTATACCATAAAATACTACGTGTACATCGCCTCTTACCATAAAGTAGTGTCGTAGTCAAGCGTAATAAATTGGTTACGTACAAATTAATTTAATTATCGCTTGTTTTTCGCAATTCACTTCTGAAAATTCCCCCTAAACATATAAAAAGTGTGTGAACTTGAACAGCATGGCGGACCTGCATCTTTATGCCTTACATTGTGAGGGAAGACCGATGTCCAGTAGCTACGCATAGTTGAGCTCGAGTCTCCACTCACAATGTGAACAGACACAGAAATATGAATGTATCCGAACATAGCAATGAGGTACATCAAAACATGCAAGCTAAAATTAGTTCTATTAAAACATCGTTACCCTGTAACAAATGCTGATATTCTAAAATATATTCAGTGGCATGGCGCCCGCCCCAGTGTTTGTACGGTACTACGAATCACCATTACGAACGCTATTCATCAACTAGTCCCCTTCTATAACTGTTAATATAATACATTTTCACTTCTATTTTTGCTGTGATAAGGTTCAATTCAATCAGATTTTATACGCCGGCTTCAGATTGGGTGCGTTTAAAACGCTGCGTTTAGAAAGTGCATCAAAAATTCTGAGGGTTGTTGGGTGTGTTGTAGTTTTAGAGCGTAGTATTTAATAACAAACCTCAAAACAAACCTCAATGCCACTGAATGTGTCCATTCTTCTGTGTTATTTAATTTTTTTCGAAGTGACAGAGTTAAAAGCGAAACATAGTTTTGCATATTAGACTTTACTATCCGCTGCTTAGCAACAATTTATTTCTTAATTTGCTCAGAATGAGGTTGTAGTTGTTTAAGATAATATTATAGCATAGCAGCATAGTTTTAATGTATCGTGTTCCAGTTTCCATGGCGATAAAATATAGATCTACATACATATGTGGTTCGTAAGATACCAATAGCTCAATAATAACACTGTTTGTAGCGGTCGGACTGACGCACTATCTGAACGGGTCTAACAATACAGTTTGTTAGAGATATCGCGCGATTGTCTGACGTACGGACGTTAGTCGCACCGCAGGCGGTCATTGTTGCGACTCGTGCGACTAAAAGTTCTCATGACGCCAGTGATAGATACCTATTATGACTTTGCGATTTTATCTTTTCACTCCGTATATTGTTTTTATGTTACCCATCCGCTGTTATTGATTGGTTATTTTATATTCTGAAGTGGTCTGGTGGTATTAAGATCTTGATTACCATTTAGGTAATCACATAACCACCTTTTAAACAATACGTATCCTTAATTTTATGATATTATAGCTGGAGCTTACTAGCGTAGTCAGAGTCGCTCCTTATAGATAATCACCTTCTGCCTGCCACTTCATTAGCTAAGACAGAGACGGGTGCATTCACATGCGAACTGGAGCTTTTCCATACGAGTTAGAAGTACTCGCAGGGTTATAGTGGGTAGGACTATCCACCTCGGAGTTGAAACAAAAAAGGTACTTGATTCGCTGACCATTTTGCTGTCATGATATCTCCCACCAATACAACCAATTACCATCATACATAACCCGAGAACAAATATTCATCTGTTCTCTATTTGCATCAGCCAGAAATCGAACCAGGAACTACTTATCCGCTGCGGATCTAAGATACAGGCCCGGTCGAAATAGCGCATCATCTTCATGTGATTCTTGGAATATAATTTTTAACCTTACGTTAACCTCTCAGATGTGACAGCGGCATAAAAGTACAAAAAATAAATTGAAATAAACTCAAAACGATTCCGGCGGACAATAAAACAATGGAGCACCTGAAACGGTCAAAGGTCGTACAATACGGCTAAATTCCGCCAATTATATGGACAATCATCAGAATGGGACCGCTGGTGAAAATTTAAAAAATAAATAACACAGAACACAATACAGCTGACGCAGCCATTGTTGCGACGAAACGTGAAATGGCTGAATTAAAGAGAAAGAAAAGCAATACGTTTGATGGCAAAAGATATCTTTGGATCCCATTTATCTTTTGTCTATATTTCGTGACAAAGCGAGGTATGATGCGGTTTTGTAGCTATTATTAGTGGTAAAACTAAAAATACTCGCTTGAGACGATTGTAAATCAACTGAGTTCAGCCACTACAAGCGTGCTCTGGAATTGACAGATGAGCTGAGCTTTACGCATTTACCTATTTACGGGTTAACGCATTTACGCGTTTACTTACGCATTGACCCTTTTAAGCATTTACGGGTTTACGCATTACCAGGTTTACGCATTTACGGGTTCACGCAATTATGCATTTACTGTATATACGCCTCAGTGACAACAGTGGTCTTACCTTACCTGCAGACGACTTGTCGCATTGCCTGCCTTATCATCATCATTTCAACCGGAATTACCAGTCTATAATATTAAAAACTGCTTCTGCGTTTTTCAGCTACGTCTAATGTGAATGTGTTCAAGATTTACTGTCCTCAACAAATGCCTTACTGTAACTGATCACCGCCGCATATGGACATTGCTAACGTCAGGTGTACCATTACTGAAAGTCGAAGAAAAGCGGCGAACCTTCTTGAAGGACCCATGTAGCTGTGAGGGTACGCGAATGTAAGCAGTTTGAATCATAGATAATACATAATATGTAATAGAAAATGACCCCCCCCCATGGCCATGATCTTTAGAAGAAAATGACGTGCAAGGGCTGGTACGAAAAACGCGCTTCGCCTCGGCTTTTATCACCGCGAAGGACTGGAATAAGTTGCGCGCGTCAGTGTTCACGTTACATTACAATGTGTTCAAGTCAAGAGTGAATAGTATAGTTAGTACGGTTTACCATCGAAGACTTCATCGCCATTTACCTTATGGGATCCTAGTCAAGTGCTAACTTATTTTAAGATAAAAAAGGGTATTGGAGACGAAAGCCGATCCACACTAACTTGGTGTGGTGGACTAGAAGCTTTATTCCTATTACTAACGTCAAACTGCAAGGTTACAAGGCTGTATTAATTTATTTAACGGTGACAATAAATTACGGTAATAAGTAACAACTTGGCTGCGGTCCAACGTACGTATCGTATCACACGAAATGCATACGACCAGGGAGTATTGTGACGTCATACAATGTCCAGAGGTTTTCTGATTGAACACAGATTAGGGTACTAGGTAACAATATGTAGTAATGTTGTCAAAATCAAAATCTTTATAAAGAAACTTTAATTAGTCACTAAGATTCGATGTATCGCGGATATGTCAGGGGCATGAACTGCAATATTTATACAAATATTGTCATAGAGCTTCTGCCTCAGCTGGAAACCGACCAGGGATCTGTCGGTTCTCTATCAGGGTCACTGACAAGCAGGCAACTGTAACTCTGTGTCATTCAAATACTCTTTCACCCGCGACCTCTATACACTGACCAGCATTCAAATGCGAAAGAATTCTACTTAGTAATCACTGTTGCCAATACAAGCTGATGCAGACAATTTTACCTTCTAGACTGGTACCAGAAAGTATCTCACTAAGATCACGATCTTCAGTTATGAACAAATTACATCTGAGAGAGAAAATCATGATAATGTTGTAATTATTTCTTAACATAAATAAATACTTACTTCGGAATAGCTACGAGTATTACGAGGCCTTTGCTCCATTAATCTCGTCGCAATTCTATCGTACAACGAACATTACGTGCATACATTATGCCGTGATATAAACCTACTCAGTTTCTATCGATTTTCCCGTTTATAGTATCCATTGATCTGTATGAGCTATTCAAGTTCAAATCGACAATTCCAATAAATATCATCAACGAAGGCAAACTCCATGATATATTTCAGTACATGTTAAAAAAGGCAACCATGTCTTTCGTTCCATCGTCGCAGGTAGCTGACGTACAACGCAATTGAATTCGATTTCTGAGAGCCGAAGGCAGCGATATCGCACAAAAAACTGAAAGCGACACAAAGCATTCAATTTTCGCCAAACCATCGTCGGATAAGCTCGCTAACAGGCTGTCGCGGGCCACAAAGCCTCCTGATTACCAGCGCCGAGCTGCCTCGTCATTATCTCCCACCCTGTTTATTTTTCTCAGATAAAGATTAGCCTGAGTTCCACGCGATTGGTGGGGCAGGTGGTGAGGGTGAGAAGGGCGGGTCTGGGCGGGGTTTGCGGCACCCCGCCCCAGAGGTCTATCGGACCCGGTGAGTGTTCTTGCGACGCCATGCGTGACGCACGTCCCGGTAACATGCGCCCGAAGCCCTGATCCGGCATCATGCTCGATATCAAGGGATCCGCCGACTACCTCAGTCGGTCCGGCACCTTCACCAACTTCTCCATGCTGTTCGCTGGTGAATATATATTTTTTATGTGTCGTGGTGTGATGTGATGTGTAAGATGTGTTCGCCAGCTGCTGCTGGCTGCGGGTCACTCTGACCCTTGCTCGTTTGTCATTCTGTCTTGTCTTATGGTCACTTGCGACAGTAAGTAGCGTAGTAACTTAAGCCCACAATGCACCCGGGCAAGGAGCCCCTCTCTTATCATTAGGTAATATACCTGGTTATATTTAATAATAGTATTTATGCCAAATTAACTGTCATATATTTTCATGCCTAAACCACTAAACCTATGATGAAATTTGTTATAGGGACAGACGTAAATTTTAGGAAGATCTTATCTCACTTTTTATAAAGAAATTGAAATTAGATACCAAAGTTTTGTATAGAAATTCATCGAATATAAAACCATATTGTATTTGTGCACCTGATAAAAAAATATATGTATTTATCCCAAAGTTTTTCAAATTTCAATTTATGTTGGAGTTATATTCATATTCACTTCATATACATACATACCTGTGTATAAAATAAAGTCACATGTTACGTAAGTATGGTGTCAACCATTTATGCTCAAGAAGGCTGCGCAGGTTTTTATATTTTTTTATATTTAGCCAGATTTGTCTCCGTTCGAAATAGCGGAATTAATATTATAAAGCTGAAGAGTTTGTTTGTTTTAACGTGCTCATCTCAAGAACTGCTGGTCCGATTTGGAAAATTCTTTCAGTGTTAGATAGTCTATTTATCGAGGAAGCCTATAGACCGTTATCACGTTAAGACCAATAGGAGCAGAGGATTAATGAAGAATGTTTCAAAATCGGTTGAGTTTTTTCCTATTAAGAGCTTCCGCTGCGTGCGCTGGGTATACGGCTAAAGTTTTGCAAAAATCATGTACGATAGAAACAAAGTTGCGGGTTAGCCCAACCTTTTCACGCGGTCGAAGTCGCGGATAGATGCTAGTTAAATGATGTAATTCTAATAATATCATTGTAATAAATGATAAATCCTAATTGATTTTCGCTGTTGCTGGTTGCTGTTGTACTGCTTGAGAGTCCGCATCTCAGGAGATGTGGACCGGCAGCAACGCAAGCAATGCTGAGTGTTAGGTGCAGGTGTTAGGTGAATCACTGAACAAACAGGTTATATTGAACCTATCCCTGGAAGTCTACCGGGACGATGTCAATAATGTTTTTTACAGTTTTTCCTTTTATCTCTCAATCATGTTCCTCAAAAGACGCTGCGGGTAACAGTTAGTTTCTGATAAATATTTTTGACGTCATTTACATTACGGACTGGCTACCTTTTAGATAATATTGTCATCGTTATCATTCCTCGCCGGGAGCGATAAGCGTTTTTAAGTTTAAGGAGTACTCACGATTATTGGGTATAGGGCATGGCTGTACGTCGGTTGCGAGTATGTTTTTCTATATACGCATATTATTAATCTCCGTGCTTTTCAGGACATATGAACCAGTACCAGTTATTATCCTGGCAGTCGTTGGGGATTTGTTGGATGGCGTCGGGCGGCGGTTTTGAAATTTGGGTAGACTTAGTCGAACAGATTTGTTTTTCGGATGTATATGATCTATTCTGTCCTTATGGAGCATTATGGTTTTTTCTGTCCTTATAGAGCATTATGGTCTTATCTGTCCTTATAGAGCATTACGGTATTTTCTGTCCTTACAGAGCATTATGGTATTTTCTGTCCTTATTGAGCATTTTGATTTTTATTATCCTTATTGAGCATTTTGGCCTTTTCTGTCCTTTTGAGCATTATGGTCTTTCCTGACATTATAGAGCATTTTGGTGTTTTCTGTCCTTAATGGCTTCAACCCACTAATAACTCACTACAGCGTACGGTCTCTCCTCATAATTAAAGAGAATTACTGGACACTATCACACCACTGCAGTGCTGATTAGTCCACTAGGGTAATTACCATCAGCATTAGTGTTTACCTTTGCATCAGAAGTTCGATTCACCACCCGAAGTCCCCAAGATGTCTTGCGACTGCTCGGCTGTTAGTTTCTGAACCTAGTGAGGAACATCGTTAACAAAAATAATCTTTCTGTATGTCATGACAATCCTAATAAGTCCCCACCAAACCAAAATACCAGCGTGTTAAACTCAAAAGAAAGTCGATATATTTAAAAATCTATGCCTAGTAAGTGCCCCATACACTCCCTCGTGAATACTTTAAAACCTAGTGAGGCACTAATTTAATTAATAACCTTGTAAATCTCTGGACTTGCCTAATTTTTCTTTAAGCGCTCTTCTGTAATAAAATATTATGAGCTTACTAGGTTTTGAAATGTGACAGTTCATTACTGTATGCAGTCGTGCTAACCAATGACGCCACGGGGCCGACGGCTTTACACCCTCCCAAGCACAAAAGCTCAAGAAATATTTGTCTCTAGCGGTGACCCAAGCACCGCAAATTGTTACTTAACTCATCCATTTACACAGAATCGACGCAAGCGACGACCTACGAGCGCATCAAACAAGTGCTTAGGTCTTATTTTCTGCCCATTTTACTTTTAGACGGTAAAAAAGGTCATATGTCGTAATCCAATATTTTTATTGACTAGTCAAAATGTACCTTAATAGTATCCAAACATGTGTCTATAAGTGTTATTACAAATGCCTAAATTAATAATAGATATTTTAAAAAACATTCTAAAAATACTTATAATTAAAAAATACCTTGAAATAATTGCTTATTCTACGTACATTTAATGAATCTGTAAGTCATCGCTGTCTGTACATGAGGCTTCTTGGAAGAAACTCAGACTGGAGGACATTCCTTTAGATATAACCTAAAACAATAAATAAAAAAAAAAATAATGATGGATCAGAAAAAAAAAACAATGATTTTTATCTCTTTGTCTGTTTATCTATTTGTCTATGCCTTTATGCAAGCTCTCGGAAACGGCTGAACCGATTTGATTGCGCTTTACTGTCTTCTATCGTCGATATATTCTTCACAATACCTCAACAAACCATAAATTTAATGTAAAAAATTGTGAGATAGATGGATATATGGATAGATGATTTTTTAATACTCCTGCAAGTAAAAGGTACTGAACAGATCCGAATGAAATTTGGCAAAAAATAGAATAAAGGCTTGAATAGTTTAATTTTATTAACGTACCTACCGCGCAGGTGAAGCCACGGACGCATAGTATAAATATAAATTTAGCTATAAATCAAAGATATTAAAACACACACAAACAAGACATATCTAAAGATATGCATCGATCTCAGCGTACTGCAGCACTTAACATTTCAAAGTCCAAATTTCGCTGTTACTAACTAAAGTGGGCTCTTATACACTCCCCCACAGAGATTTGAAAACCGAATGATGTAGGCGCACTTATCCCTTGATTGCCGGCATTTTAACACTTCGTGTGTCACTGAGTGTGTAATAGGGACGAGGAACGTCAATCGCTGGTTTCAACACGTTAATGGCACATTACTGAGCTCGGTGTCCTGAGGAAAGCCTCCTGAGGAAGCCATCATCACGTTCCAGTGCGTGTTTATACCGTCAGGATTATGAGAAGGCTTAACGACTATCGAACGACGACTGGCAATGACTGTTGGTAATCATTCTTTTGCATGTGGCCAAGGTCACTCTACGTATCCGAAGCACGGAAGCACACAAGACCTTTTTACAACTGGCGACTACTAACTGCCCGCTGTTGCCGACTTAGTCTGTCACTTATAATTGATACATGACGCTAGGCTATGAACGCTAAGAACTTAAATACTTTGAGGAAACTGAATAAATCAAAAACCACAACACATTTTGGGAGTTTCTAGTGTGTAATTGGAACAACAGACCTTTCTAAGTAAAGTTTTTACAAAGTCGGTTGTAATGTATTCATTTGATTCTGGGTAGAGTCGTGGGCGGCGTTGATCAGTTAATAATAATAATAATAAATAAATACGGGAAGTTGTGTGGCATCACTAGAGACCCTGTGAGGTCCTGGATTCGATTCCCGTATTTTTCAGGTGATTTTTTATCTTCAATTTGAGAATTCGATTCATGATCTTTGGAGTGACATATTTGTTGTTATAGCTGTATAAGGAATTCTAGTATGAGTGTGTTAGATTACATTATTATTCGTATGGACGTTTCCCCGGTCCGTAATTTTACAAATAAGTCAGCACCACCACACCGTATGAAGAAAGTGTAAATGGTAGCGCATACTCTGCCGTCTTCGTAAGTTGGGAAAGATTTACAAAGTATATTCAAATGTTAACATAAGTTTAAAGTGAGCAAGAAATCCTTCACCAATCCACATTGGAGCAGCGTGGTGCAGTATGCTCTAGGCCTCCTCAGTGTCCTCAGTAGTGGGTCATCAATGGGTTGAAGCCAAAAGAGAACAGCTTACAACCGCCGTGTAACTAGGCCACATGCCCTCGATTCTGCTCTAGCGTACCGTGTTGAGTATGCACTAAGCCTCAGTAATGAGGAGAAATCCTTACTCAGCGCTTAGCCAAGCAATTCAAGCAGCAATATTGTACCAGACCCGTTAAAAACATTTCAGTTACGTGTTCGACCACCCTTGACGTTTTACAGGGGAAAAGCTTGACCTGTATGTCGCCATAGGGTGAAGGTTCACAACACCCTTATTTATGTTGTAAGGGGGTCGATTAAGTTGACCATTATTATTATTTATATCGTTTGAGTAATAGTTGATTTACAATAGAGAAACGTGAGTTACGTTGGTTAACATTGCAACAGTTAAAACACGATTTTAACTAATATTCAGTAGAAAATATAGTCCACCAATCCGTACTTGTACAGCGTGGTGGACTGTGGTATATAAATATTGTGAGTTTAGACCCGAGGTACAGTGGGACAGGTATGGGTTCCAATAATGATGTAACTCTCATTTTATTGAGAGTAACAGAGTGAGAGGAGAGACCCCAGCTGTGGGACAGATGAACATTAATAACAATTAACTTCGATTAACCTCGATTAACTATCGATTATCCTTGATAATATTATATGTGGATGCTAAAGTTATTTTCTCTTTCGTTTGGCTTTCCTTTTACTCAACCAATTTTGAGGAAAATTGGTGAAGAATAGAGCTTGAGAAAATATATACGCAACATATTATCATGAAATAATATTTGAAAGGGGTGAAAATAGGGGATGAAAGTTCTTAAGAAAAATCATATTTGTCGAAGATATAACCATAAAATATTTTAAACGCAAACGGGTACTCACGATCTGATATCTTAGTTTCTTGCCAAGCAACTGGGGCGAAAAATCTGTATAGTAAGAGACAAGTGTATAAGGTATAATAAGTACCAGTTTGCATTGCACGATATTAGTCTAAAAACATAAGTATAAAACTTTGTATTTAAGCACGTGTCGCAAAACAAATAAGGATTGGTTTTAGTTTATATATATATAATTTTAAAAATATGTACTTAGTTATTTTTTATGTTTTCAGATGCGTCGTATAAAAGCACCTGGTCTACGCACGCGACGTCACAGGGATCGCAAGGTTAGTTTACTCCCTTTCTACTATATTAGAATAGAACATACGGTTTGTTGGCCGACAACCTTATAATGATCGTATTGTGACTGACTTTCGTTAATAACGACAAACGCTGAGGGTTCCTATAGTAAATTGGTTTTATTTGACTTGGCAAATCATAGCCAAATGATTTCGAATTAAAAATGGTGATAATTTGACAGTTTGAAGCAGTGATTTTCAACGACAGTGGGGTAAAAAATAAATATAAATAAAAAATAAAAAATTTCAATAAAATGTCATTAAATTTAACAATGAAACACAAAACACATTTTCAAAGTAATTCGGTAATGACACTCTTCACTTATTAGTAACTTAGTGACTTTGACACGGTACAGTTAGGCCGTAGGTGGGATTCGTTAAATGGACTCAGACTTTCTATTTGTGAATCGATTTAAATTAAAACGGAATATTCGTTTTGCATCGTATCAGCCGTTACTGAGATTAGCGCGACTGAATGCACACAGATACAAAACACAAGCACACAATACAAACAGATATGGCTCCAACACATTGACGACCTGCCATTGAGCACAGTTTTCTCCTCATATTGAGGCGGACTAAGACATACTCTAAGCTGCTCCAAGGTACTGTACTAAAAACCTGTAAAGATTTCTCGCAAATATCTTCTTAAATTTACAGACAGCGTTTTGTCATAAAATTAAGAATATCCATAAAATAAATAAAGATTATTATTTTGGCGTAAAAATACATGAAGCGTGACAGACATAGAAATAGAAACCCAATTTACGTAACGCAAAATTTACGATAGCGTTACGCATTTCGCTGCTGGAAACCAAAACAAAGGGCGCCTAAAATGCCGCACGCGCGTCAATCGAGCCGAAACGACGCGCGGCCGCCACGCGCCGTCGCCGTCGCGACAATACAAACTTAATTCTTTGATTGACACTTACAATATTTCGGTAAGTGACGCAATATTGCGATGATTATCATTATATCGGGGGTGCATTATCGGAGTACGCTTCGCTGCTTCCTTTTGTCACCGATCCTCGTCCTTGACTGGAATCAACTTTGATACGGTGGGAGTATACTTGTGGATGTGAAGTTGGTAGTGACCCTGTGTGTAAGGTTTCGGGACCGATTCCCGGCTGACAGGCGTGTATTTCGTTGAAAGTACGATAGTGGAATTACTTGTTTTGTATACACGGAATCCTAGTCAAGGTATGAGTGGGGTAGTGATCTGCAAGCAAGCTATGTTCCAATGGCCATCATTTCTGCGAGCCCAGAGCCATTTATGCTTACGTGACATCAACCCAATAATGACTCTCTACTGAACACGGGTAGCACACTCCACAAAAATGCTCTAATACCAATGTGTGAATGTGTAAATGGCCAACCCCAATGTCGACAAATTCCGTATGGCCTGGAGGCCTCCTTTATAGGCCTTATGGCCTTTTGCCATCGACCTGCAACCACCGAAAGCCACGGACTTTCGCAGCACGTTAGCGCTCGTGAAGTGTTTGCCACACCCTCCTACTACGCACCCGCTGTTGCTTAACATTGGTGATCACTTAGAATCGACAAGTCGCAAAATATGCGCCTCTAGGCTTACTTTTCATTATCATCTATATTGTATATAAATAGCATGCCTATAGTTAAAATCGTAGCTACTGAACATAAAGCAATTAAGAACGCCACTAAACTGTCATTATAAATGATGAAAGTGACACTAAAACGACTTATGATTAATAGGTAGGTGATGACAAAATGGCCAAACATAGCAGGAGCGGTGCGAGCCCGTGACGACTTAATGCCCCTGGACAATAGCTACAAATGACGATCCGCCCTAGGGAACTATTATGAGGCACAATTTCATAACCTCTCGATAATTATCGTTACGAAAATTATTTCACGTTAGATATTTTAAAAGTCAGTGTTGTTAAAATAAACTAACGAATATTAAATGCAAACGGGTGCTCGCGATTTGTTTAATTTTATACCGATAGTTTGAATCAGTTACACGGATCACGCACGCTAAGACTTACCATTAGATATTTAAAATTTTGTTAATACTTATATCCTCGATGGTATAGATATATAGACGACTTGTTAGTTTAAAAACATAAGCATCTAAATATTTGCAAGTATTTTTTTGTACGTGTACCATTGTTAGTTATTTTACCTTTATTTGTTTTTCTAACATTATAATGTCTTTTTACTACAATATTTAATTAAGTACCCAGCATGCGCTGCTACGTATCAACTCATTTAACATGTATCCGATCGATATAATTGTGGTACTAAACCCGAGATTTCAGAATAAACTTGCTATAAACGTCAGTGCTCTGCCTCCTACCAGTGGCTATAAAGGGAAAACAAACAAACATTGATTTATATGTATATGAATACAGAATATAATCGTAAAGTTTGTCATTTACGATCACTATTGCAGCTCGTTTAGCGACAATGATACTTTAGATAAGTACATAAGTCATAAAACAAACTAAATATATGTATGTATTTACATTTTGTTATTGACACGGTAGCTATATGTGGAAAAACATGATTAGATAAACTAACTGAATCAAATATAATTTTAGATATTAGTCCGATATCTAAAATTATATTTGTTATGCTTTTGTGTAAATCAATATACATAACTGAAGTAAATTGTGGATGAAAAACGAGTATAATGTGAATTATGAAGGGAAGGGAAGGAAAGGAACAAGGAGTTTTAAGAAGAACAATTTATTATCTTTAAAAATATAATTTTAAATGGTGATAACCAATTCATATACACGTAACTGAAAACAGTCATGATAAATCCGTAATGATTCCCCACCAAAACATAAGTTTTAACAACCCTACGCATGCCCATAAAAAAACGCTATTCACTTCTATCAGCAATAAATTCAGCGCTAGATATAAAATCGCTCGCCATATTTTCACCGTCACGCCATAAATTATCGTTATCTAGTAATGTCATGATACGCCCCCACCGCCCCTACAAAATGAAGTCACAACTTTATTTAAACTAAACGATATTCATTAGTTCAGATTTACCAAATCAGAGCCACCCTTACGAGTTTAATCATTATAAAGTTGTAGTTCATATTTTGGTGGCAGTTATAATTATAGATACAGTAAGTTATATACAAGTAGCTAATAGTAATACTAGAATATGTTAGTACACAATAGCCAAATGTAGAACAAGCTTAGTATGTTACTAACTTGTCTCCAAACATTTACTGAATTGAATCAATTGATATAGTGTCACGGTCATAGTCTCACGGTTTTTGGGCAGTAAGTGTTGCATTGTGGGTAAATGACCGCTAGTGTAGAAGTACGAGTAAGTACTTAGAGTGAGTGTTTTCGTGCCTCAGAGAGCACCAGAGCAGAGGGGTCTCGGCTGTTACCGTTAGATAGCAGCCTTTAAGACTAGTTCGCCCCTTACCCCTCCACCTCCACGAGTTGACAACCAACCCCTCCGCCCTAGGCCTCCTCAATGGAGAGACAAGTGCTCAGTAGTGACCACTAAAGCGTCAACTCTAACAAAATTATTTAATTTTAAAGTACTGCGAAGGATTGGAATAACATGACTGCGTCGGTGTTCCCGCCCACGTATGATATAGGAGTTTTCAAGAACATATTAGATGTCATCGCCACTTTCCATCAGGTGGGATCGATGTCATGTATTAACTTATTCTGAGTAAAAACAAAAATCAATAATCATGAAAATAAGTTCAGCCGTTCCAAAAATATAAATTATTTTAAGTGACCTTAAAGATTTATTTTATATGAATGTGTATTAATGTTTGTTGTTTAATAATTAGTAGATATTACAGTGGTTAAATATTGATCATATTTATAATTAGCGAAAAGATATATTTGCAAATTTTTAGGTCCTAAAATTAACGTTTCTGGAAGCTACCAGGCTTCTGGATGATTTTTCGAAGGCATAGATTTGTTGAAGTTATATACACTTTATATTTGGAATTAATACCAACAAAATCATTGGACAACTTTTATTACTATAATTTATTTTTCTATGTTGTAACAGATTAAAAATTAAACATTTTCATTTAATAATAAAATTAAAATAAAATAAAAAGACTACTCTTACAAACATTTTGGTTTAAAATTTAATTGTACGTTGACTTTTCGCACAGACAACGTCGAAGACATTCTCTTGTTAAAAATATAATCCAATATTTTAAAATGCGCTACGAACAAGCTGAAAGGAGACGTAGCGAGCGGCGGCTTCGAAAATTAACTGAAAGTGGCTTTTGCCTAACATTTTCCGTGCTCTTCACTCTTATCGTTTTTTGGTTAGTGTAAGGGAGATGGTGTGGAGAGGAAAAACCGCTTCAGGCGTCGGGAGGGAAACAGTAAGCGCCCTATTGTTTTGTGTGCCGCAGAGCGAAAAGTTCCGTAGATATATCTAGGGGTACGGTGGGCATTGTAATTTAAAATCAGAATCGGAATGTTTTCGTTCTGTAGGTACGGGGAGAAGAACTCATTATTATGCATTCCGTTGTTTAATGAAGTCGTTGGAAAGGTCATTTGCAGTGTCACTTCGTAATTCATATATAGCGATGGTTGGTGAAGCACCAAAGCTACTTTTTCGCGTACTTACTACATAAATATGTAAATGTAACAGTCACTGTTAATATATATACATCGTAAATGGTCGGCAAATAACCTAGTGGTTTGAAAGATGGTCTTCCGAATGGATGTCCTGGGTTCAAATTCTTCCGCGCGAACCTGTAATTCCACAGTTACGTGCACATCAGAAGTTGCCCTCACTTGCTACGTGAGGTAACCTGTACTCTTGAGAGTTCTCCATAAAGGATTTAAAAGTGTGTAAAGTCCATCAATCCGCATTTACCCAGCATGGCCTGGACCCCTCACATTGTGAGATTTCTCTCACCCCACTCACTCTGGTCTCCACCCGAGCTCAGTAGTGGGACAGTTATCGGTTGGAATGATAAATTAAATTAATAGCTACTTTTTACAATTGTTTCCCAGGTGTGAGCGTTATCCAAATATTTGTCTTAAGGCATCGGAGGAGGAGGCCCTCGCCTCCTCCTTCAGAGCCACTTTTCTGCTTTGATCTTTTGTAATAAGATATTTGTTTGAGGTGAGTAACGTTAGCTGTGACGTTGTGACACTCCCCTGTCTCCCATTACCTTATTCTAACACCGTTATAATATACTAAGCTATGAAACAGTAATAAATATAATTTACTCATCTTTAAGTTGTTCTTCTCCCCAGTCTTCTTGTCCCATTTCGCACGTGGCCAGGTTGGTGAACTATGGCCTCGTCCCATCACATTATGAAATGAGACCCGAGCTCTGGAGAGAGAAAGACAGTCTGCAAAGAAGAAGTCTGTGTTTCATTGATGTTACTATTGAAATCGGTGGTATTCCTTCTTATTATATCTACCCCACTTCAAAAAGCGGATCCATCCCTTCCTTATGGAGGCAACGCGTTGGTGATGTAGATGTAGCTTATGTCCACGGGTGGCGGTTATCACTTACTATCAGGTAGCTCGTCTGCGGGTTTCACTACGGAAAAAGAAAAACAGACGCTTTTGTATGCTAATGGATTGTATATACAATTCACAGTGTATAACTGTTTTATGTAAAACCTTACCTTGTGGTAAAGTTGTACCAGATAATGTATGCATATCGAGAATTAGATATAAGGCTTTAGTAAAAATGGCGATTTGAAATTAAACTTAACGGAATGAACTGATTAAAAAAACTGAAACTACATGTAAGTAACTTACGATAGTAGAATAAAAAAATCAGCACTAAAATTTATTTAGCCGTTTCAAAGATAATCTGTTATAACACTCACATCAAAACTGATGCACTGGCAATCTGACATAAATTCTAAAAATGAAAAACGAAACAAAAACTTTTTTACCGAAATATCTTCTATGTACAGAAATTGATCATCTTATATTTTATTGAAGACTACACACATATATTACAAATTTAGTGAGCGGTAGTTTACAGGCCCTAAAAGGGCCAGAGGGGTCTGTGGCTGAGCCAATATACGCCACCTCACAAAACACTTTTGACACGTCAAGCCTTTGATCTCTAGTAATGAGATATCTACTGCGGTGGAGTCCCTTCACTTCTCGCCCGCGGACAATACAAACAGTTTAGGGACGATAAAACTCAATAATTAGTGTTCGTTTGTATGCACATGTTGTTGTTGGGCGTTTTAAATGGTGAGGGTTTTTGTATGGATAAGCAAGCCAATGTATTTCTGTTAACTCTTATCTTCCTCTTACCTCTGTACTCATTCACGACAATCAAATAAACTGACAGAGTCTCAAGCAAATTAACAGGAAAAATCTAAAATAATCTTTATTAAAATGTTAAATAAACAAGCTTTAATTTTAGACTGTAGAACCCTAATAGATAGAAACACAAAATTTCATAACTGTATTGTTAACCGTTGGGGATTTCCCTTGTCTGGAGTCAGTCTTGAACATAATATTAAGTCATAGTTATATATGAAATGAAATAAAAACTGTTTATTTCGTCTTAGGAACCAAAAGCTCACTTAACGAAAGTCAAAATTTTACATTACAAAGTCCCTACTTGAATTATAAATTTACTAACAATATATACATATATTTAAATGAGTTCTTTGATAAAGCCTAAAGTCTAGACAATACCTATCTGTCATCGGCTTTATAAATAATACAAACTTAGGACTACGTGCGCTAGTGTAGGCCGGAAGAAAGAAAAACCGACAATAAAAAAAAATCCGGTACCCTTTTTAATAACAAGATTACAATGTATTACAAAAGTCTATTACTAGCCCGATTGGAACTGGGAACAGTGCG
>DWJZ01001623.1:0-22517 GCA_018249125.1 Asbolis capucinus
TTGGTCCGAGCAAGTGTGGGGCATCGCTATCTCCGAAGCCGAGCTGTACTCTAGACTGCATTGCTGAGAAATGGTTCGCATTTCTGGTTGCTCACTCGTGTGACTTTGGAGGCACTCGTCAGAAACGCTGCCTCTCTGGCCGTTGAAGGTTTTTGGAACGTTCGCTTTGACGACTTGGTGTTGCGGAACTTGAGTCTCCGGAACGTTTGTGTAAATATTCATGACCTGGGATCGCCCGTTTTTGGGATCGTCATTTTTGTTCCAAGACTTGCGGTCAACGGCGTAATTTTTGAAACTTTCTTTCGAATCTTCTTCTAATAAGTTGGGATTGTGAACGTTCCGGGTTTCTTTTATACCGTTGTTCGACCTATCCACGTGTAAGTTTGTGTTATTGACTTTCGTACCAGCGTTTATGATATTCGCAACGCCACTGTAAGCATCCTTAGTAGGCAGGGGAAGGGAGATATGAGAGTCATTATCACAGTCTCTCCTCAACGGCAGCTCCAAGCAATTCCTCTTCATATTCTGTCTCTGTTTCTTGAAGAACTTCTTTGCCACGTTCATCTGGTTGGGATTGTAAAACATTTCCGGGCCTAAGTTACCAGGTTCAGGGTAAGTCATCATGGAGTTGTTTGATCTGTACTGTTGTCTGTGTAACACTACGAGGTTGATGTTGGGAGTCTTTCCATTGGTATTCTTCAGTACCTCCTTTTGGAGGGTTTGTCCATTCAATTCAGCGCCTGCTTTGTAGGTGGAACTGTTATTGGTTTTAGAATTGGTTCTATTCGAACTTCTGCTATCTGATCTCGACCTATTATCGTTGGGGATCGCTGGTGCAGGCGCAGTTGTCTGGTTTTGAGGCAGATTTTGTTGATTTGCGTCAAAAACGCTTCTATTTCTACAGCACTGCTTGCTGTTCTGTAGGTAGCAATGCATCAGCGACCACTGCGCGCGGACGTCACTCCGCGCTATTCCATAGAAGAAGAGAATGAAGGTTCCCAAAATAGTAGAACAGACTGCGTAGATAATGCTGCAGATGTCTTCTTGATAAGGCAAGTAAGCCGGCAGAGGTCTGTAGACGGCTATAGCACCACACGTCCACACGGACATATAAAGACAGAGTACTATGACCTGAGCTCGCAGCTGAATAATTGGAGTATGTTCGACATCATCTACTTCTGAGTCAACGGCAGACTTCAAACTTCTTCGTTCTGGATTCTCTGCACCCTGGTTCGGTTCCCACATCTCAAGATCGACATTCTCCGTAGCTTGTGTGCCTTCTGACAATTGTACATTCATGTTTCTTATTGTGCATCGGATGAGCAGAAACAGGATAAGTAGGAATAATAGAAGAATCCCTCCCGGGATAAAAAGTGCACTCAAGGCAGCCGCAGTGCTGAGGAAGCATTGGGAGTACCCTGCGTAGTCCTTCAGATTCACCGCCCCAGAGATCCCACAGACAATCAGGGCGATCCCCCAGCCTACCAAATACAATCCCAAAATAGGTTTCTGGATAGGAACATCTGGCGGAATATCATCCTCTGGGGTCCTAACTGGATTATGTGTCTTTGTCACCCACTTGTACATATTGCTTGCAGATACACACATCCATAATAAGCAAGAGAGAGACAGATAGTGTATTAGCAACCCCAACTTTTGACACAGCTTCACATCCTCAGTTTGGTAGATGCCCAGTGTATACAAGAAGCAGAGCAGTCCGATGGCTATCCAGGTGTTAATAAGCGCGTGTTTTGTTTTCTTGGCCATCTGTATGGCTGGATAGCACATAATGTAGGTGAGAGTAGCACAACTGACACATCCGATGAGAATGAGGCTACCCACATAGACCGCCGGATGAGATATCTTGAACCTGGCTCCGTCTATGGGAGCCCCATATATGCCAGTCTCAACATTCTGCAGGAGCCCCACGTAGGCCAGTCTGGTGCAGCTGATGATGATCATCTCGGATATTACATGAGATACTTTACAATCTGTAACGTAACAACATAATAAATTATAAAGACAATCTTCACTATAGACAGGAGAAAACAATAAAAAACTAAATACAAAGATAATGAAACTTGAGAAAAAACAACATTTGTTTGTTTATGAGATTAGTTAAACTTATTTTCATCAAAAATTATAGACACTTCACCCACACAAACGCGTCGAATAATATAAGCACCTACTTAACGTGTGGTGCCATATAACTTTGAGCGACATCTGTCGAATGGTTTTGGAGTTATCCTGAATAATACTGCGTATTTTATTGAATCCGACTCCGTAATTATGTTCTCATTTTAATACTTATCAATGTAAGAAGTCTGTTTTTTTATTTAATTATTGTTTTTCTCGGTCAACACGTATCCACATTCCATTTTATCTAATTTAAAAATACTAATAAGAATCTTAAAAACTTTAAACCTTCATACTAATCTTTTGTCATTTATGATTTAAACTCATCTCATTGTGGTCTGTGTGCATTATGTTGTGTTACTCACGATATATGTTTTTCGCGCCGATATTTCGTATGTTGCGTGGATAATGGTCCTGGCTGAATTGTTCAGCTCAAAACATATATCGTAAGTACCCGTAACATAGCATAATCTTTCGTCATTTTAAAATTGTAACTATAATTCTCACAACTATTATATGAACTTTACCCAGTTGCTACTATATCTATGCAGCTGATCAGAAATATAGTTATAAATCATGATAATCATAAGTAAAAGTGTTTTTTAAATGTTTGTAAGCAATAGAGTCACTGACCCGAGGCGTTGTCAGTCCAGCGTCGCTCGCGCGGGTCCCAGACGGCGGCGCGGCCGTCCACGCCGCCCGTGGAACGTGCGCGCACCGTCGCTATGATCGGCTCCAGCAGCTCCTCGCCCATAGACACGTTACCTGTAACACACACACATGTATTCATACACATAGCAATATAATTAGTTTTACATGTGTGTCCAATAGATTGGAATAATTATCTTTGAACAACTCACTCACGGCCATCTGAACCCAAACTAAGCGTTAGCTTGTACTATGGTAATCAGACAACTGATAAACATATATCTTTTTAAATACATACTTATATATAAATATATAAGTATGTATTTAAAAAGATATATATATATATATATATATATCTTTATACTCAGGCACGCAGAACATTCCTGCTCATCACAGAAAAGTTTGACCTGGGTGGGAATCTAAGAACCTTCGCACCGCAACGCTAATGAAAAACTTTTACATCCGCCATGCTACACATGCTGCACATACAATTTAAATAGTGCTTGTTACCTTTATTTATTATTTAATAATACTCACTGAGCTGAAAGCCGACAACAGGCGAAGTGATCTCCATATTCATATCTTCTCTCTTAGTGCTGCGGCCATAGTAGTCCTTGGAGCGGTGTCCGCGCAGCTGTCCGTCGTCCAGGGCCGGCAGCAGCGGGAACAGCGCCGCGTCCTCGTACACCGACACGATCAGCTCGCCGCCAGCGCGCTGCTCCGACTCCGTGCTGTACAGCAGCGAGGTTGGGATCTGGAATGATTTTAAAAAATAATGCTGTGACCATAATTTGTGGGATTCATTGCAGATATTGGCTTGTCAAAATAATGTTAGGGTTGTCAAAAAATTGCTTTTTTTAAATTTCATTTTGAACTCAGAATAAATACAATATCGATCAAATCTTGGTTATTCAAAACACGGGAGTCTTTAAAGTAAATTCAAAGAAATACTTACAGTTAATACTTACAGTTGCTTCGCAGTATACATATATTATATTATGTAGGGCATATTGCGTGTAAAAACAATATTGTTTTTATACGAAATAATGTAGGGAGTTTGTATTTTGAACTTTACGTAGACTTTTATTAGAAAAGCTCTCGGTGCCTGTAATAAACTGTTTTATTCTCATTTCATTTCAAGGCCGTTTTCGTGTTTCTTAATTAACTTCTATTAATAACTTCACAATTAATATCATCATTCTTATGGCATCTTTAAGTGACATTTTGCCTAGTTTCGCCAAAACGTCAAAAAATAGTTAAAAAAAATTAAAAAATTACAGATTTTCATAGCTATACCACAATAACCAGTACTAACCTGTACACTGGCATGTATGAGCGCATCAGAGACAGTAAAGAGCGGCGCTACCGTCCTGTTGGTGGTGGAGCAGTGCAGGCGGGGCGGCGCGGAGCCTCGTGACCGATGCCACACGCACGTTACGCCCGCGAAGCCCGCGCGTACCGGGAACCGCTCCACCGCTAGGTTCACCTGCCACATCACGAGAGAGAAAGGGTGAGAGGTAAAGGGAGAGCATTGTATAATCGTCGTTATAGTCAAAGTCAAAAATCATTTATTTCATGTTAGTATTATGTTAGTAGTTAGTATTTTTAATATCCTTATGAACGTCAAATTTTTTGGACTCTACCACCGTTTCGGAAAGGTGCCATAATAAAGAGGAGAAAAAACGGCGACAGAAACTCCTCAACATATCTTTTAAAAACATCATATCTTGTACTTGAAAGGAACCGGTTGCGGATGTCAATTATGTCCAGGCATCCTTGTCATTGATATATTCATAATATCAAGAGTTAACAAGGCTTAAATAAACCTTGACAACTTCTACATTTTACTACTAAAATCCTATTAATATTATAAATTCGAAAATTTGTAACGATGGACGGATGAATGGATGGATTTTTGGATGGTCGACAGGTCGGTTGGTCTAGTATTTAGTGAACATGACTGCTACGCCGAAGGTCGTGGGTTCGCTTCCCGCCCAGGTTAAACTTTTCTGTGATAAGCAGTAATGTTTGTTCTTGTGTCTGGGTGTAAATATTTATATGTGTATTTAAAAATATTTGTATGTTTATCAGTTGTCTGATTACCATAGTACAAGCTGACGCTTAGTTTGAGCTTAAGTGGCCGCGTGTGAGTTGTCCAAAGATATTGATTTAGTATTATTTATTAGTCCTTCACGCAAAAACTACCGTCTCAAATTTGCCACCTACCTACCTACTACGCAGACGAAATACGGAAATCTTTGCGCGTACATCGTTAACCTATTTCCTCACCTTATGTCCCTGTACGCCGCTGATGTAGGCCGATATCTCCTCCGCAGCCCGCATCAGGTCTGTAGCGGCGCCGTGCTTGGCCTCAGCGCTCGCCATCACTGACGCTGATATGTTCATGGATGCACTTATCACGTCCAGTAGAGATGAACCTAGGGTAAAATAACAAGAAAAAATATGAGAATAACAGTAAAATTCCTGATATAAGAAAATAAAAAAAAAATTGGCAGAGAGTAATGATGTAAAGTTGTAACATTAGAAACAAAAGAACACATGCATCGTTATTTATTAGGGTAATGATGATATATCATTTACATCAATGAACTAACTTACCTAAATCTCTCTCTTCAGCAATATACTGCATGTAGTTCCTTACAGCCCGAGCGATGAACATCACATCGTCGGGATCATTTATCTCTGACAATGGATAGGTTTTCTCCTGAATCAGCATAGCCAGTCTCTCAGTAGCATTCAGTGCTGAATACTGAACGAGACTGACGTTCAGTAAAGCGAACTGCTGCAGTAATTTCGTCACATTACTGATATATGAACACTCTGTAGTGTTGGCTGGCCCCCACGTCCCATTACCATTAACTGTTAATTGACAGTATCTATAAGCCATGCCTTCTCCACTCCGGCAAGGCACTGCGGCTGTGTGATTGAGCAACAACTGCGGCCAAGAGTATAAACCTTTATTATCTATAGTGGAATTAGTCTCACAGTACCGAGTGTTATTAGATAGCACTACTACTTCCACAGAATGGTTGCGTTTTATGTGATTCTGGTCCTTATACATGCAAGTCCAATTTCCCATGTGGTGATTTGTAATGTTAGGAAAGTAAACCATTGTTTCAGCCACACCTTCCTCCTGCATATCTGTGCTTGTCACATTCACATCACATATTTCAAGCATCGGATGAATCCACTTCAATTCATAATTCGCAAGCACAGACGCGAATGGTGCATTACATGTCAATCGGAGTGTGTCTCCTTCGAAGACCAGCTGACCATTTTCAGGTTTTACAATCAGTGTGTTCGATGGAAGAACACTTCCACATGCTCGTAGGTCTAAGTAATTCTTCAACTTTCTAATGGTATTGTTGACCATGTTCTCAGGGAATGCGCACTTTGCGTTGCCCACAAGCTTGACGCTTGTGTTGCGGGCCCAGTCACCCACCCAAATTAATTCACAATCACATATCAAAGGATTCTGCGTAATATCTCTGAAAATTGAATGAATTTTTTTTTTTAATAATGTGATTATCTTAACCAACCAACAATATTGTAAGTATAGGGTGCTGTGAGCAGAAAAATGACACGGGTACAGGGCCTGCAAATACAGACCCCCATTAAATAAGAATTGTTACATACAGATTAATTATACATATTTGAAAATTAAATATGTAACTACTTTAATACTTACAATTGTTTCAACCCTACAAGGTAGTCAAAAGTTCCAGAGGCTAACACAGATATGTGATTTTGAGATAAAACCAGTCGCTCAAGGTTGACAAGCCCTTTGAACATCTCCTTGTATACATTGCTAATCTGATTGTGGGACAAATCCAGCCGCTGGATAGATGTCATGTTATAGAAAGCATCAGATTCAATGAGATTAATTTGGTTTCTACTGAGGTCCCTAGAAAAAAACAAAATAGATTTTAAAGTCAATGTAATCTGGAAATGAGATTAATTAGATTAATTTTGCATGGATGTGTTTCTGGATTTACAATCTTGTATTAAGTACACATAAAAAAAAAATTCCATCATTTATTTTACTTTCAATAGATCACAGATGCACATATCTGAACATTTTCTGTGTATGAATCTTTATATATAAGAAAAGAGACTAACAGACACTATCATTCAGTAGACACTTGTGGAACATTGACACAATAAAGGACAGTTCTCTCAACTTTCATACTAAATTGTATGACAAAGTAGTACTCGCAACTTTGCTATAATGTTTGTAATAGGAATACAATGATACTATAAGCATTTTTGGAGCCTTAAATTAATCATAATTTAGGAATTAGAATTTCTACATTTACATAGTATATTAAGACTCATTAATAAGTTACTAAATGCAACAATGAAGTAGTATAACAACAAAACAGATTAAAAATAAAATATGTTAAAGAACATTTAATCACCTTGGCACACAACTACCATTAATATTACGGAAAACATTGCCAAATTGTTAACAGTTGAGCAAGTTTTGCTAATTACACAGTTGTAATAATCAATAGCAATTAAATAACGGAATAATAGTCATTTACAAATCAATGATTTGATTAATGAACTTGCCATCACTGCTTCCAAAATCCTCTCAAAATTTTATTCTGTACAAATTAAAGAAATACTCACAACTTCTGCAAGTTTGGCAGGTGTAATTCTCTAGAAAGTGTGGAAATAGCATTTCCAGATAAATTCCTGAAAAGGGGACAAAGTATAAGAAAATTTATGTATGACATATATTTATATAATGTTATATATATATATTTTATGTCATTAAAACCAGAAACTGATATCTGTCTGTGATATTATATTCCCGAGGGACAAATAATCACTGATAATACCTTATCCTTTTTTTTTTATAAGAAAATCCATGTGAGCTTCTATACCTATAGATACAGATTTGTAGAGCCATTTGAAATTTATCAACATTATTCTATCAGATAAATTGATGCTGATGTCATTTTTGGTAGCTTGTGTTAAATAACACTCTTTTTTTTAAATAAACTCTACGTCTAATAATACTCTAAGTCTGTATTAAGGAATTTCAATCAACAGAATATATTTTTCACTAAAAGTTTCAATGTTAAAACTATTTGTTTATATTATTAAGCGTCTAAGCAGTGTATTGATATTAATTTTAATTTTTTAACTGTTATCACAAAGAAATAGGTACATACAAGCTAACAACAACAGTCCAAAGCTTGCTGAGATCGATTTCTTTTAGCTCCGTGATTTGGGCAGGACTACCTCCACACTTCAGCCTCAGAAGTTCATCAGGTAACGGTTCCACCACATCCCCGGATTTGTTACTTCGACACACGCACAGCGAGGGGCAATAACCCCAACAAACCTCCGCTAACAACACTACTAATAGGAAAGAGAACTTCATCTCGACTGGTTTCCGTAAAACAATGAATTGAGCACGGAGAATTGCTATGGCACAAAGCCAAACCCAAAGAAATATTCACATCTTCAAAGATTCCGTATCCCATTAATCCTAATATTATAGGTCACAAAAACGAAACCGACAATTGTTTCTAGGCGGTAAAGGAACTAAAAGCGATACATTTCTGTGTTGGCACGGTTTTATTTTCGCAAAAATAGAAATATAAACAACCCTGGAACCACACACAAGCACTAGCCCGACATTTATAAGAAAAATGAATGATTGAGTGATTGATATATTGATTGAATGAATGAACTATTTAAGTACAATAATTTTCTATCTGTGGATTATAATGATATGATTTGTGAAATATCACTGTTCCATATTATCATATCATGGCTTTTTTTAATGATGATCATCAAATATTTGCACTAAAAAGAAAACTCTGTGTACTTTAATCAATGATATGTATATGATATTATATTTGAATTTATATCGTACAATATGAACTTCATTAGAAATGTCATCCTTTTGAAAAGTCTTTCAGTTCATTCAATCACTTGCTGTCATTGTCATTAGCTTTTGGTTCAATTTTCAGTCTGACGCTCAGTCAATTCAATAACATTATTTTGCAAATTTTGTAAATGTGTATTTTCTTTTGGTTTTTAAAAGTAAGAAGGTACATATTAGATTTTTTTCTTAAATAGCCAAAATATTGAATATTTACATGATAATAATTTACCACGTATAAAAGATTTTTTGCATGTCAGATGTAATATGCAGATAATATTTATTGGTACGAAACTAGCCTGAAACAATTAAAGCCCTTCAAGACCACATTTCTTTCCAATATTTATACAAATGTGCGATAATTTATCCAACACCATATAGTTTTTTATTCAGAGTATTAATTCAGCATACTTTTTATTCAGAGTATTAATTCAGCATATTTTTTATTCAGATTATTAATCCATTATGGGAGAGAGGAAGGGTCAAAATCTCTATTATCCCCCCGACTACGACCCTCGGGTCGGTGGGCTAAACAAATTTATGGGAACACATGCTTTAAGAGAAAGAGCCCGAAAATTACATATGGGGATTTTGATAATCCGTTTTGAAATGCCCTATAACATCTGGTGTGAAGGCTGCAATAATCACATAGGAATGGGTGTGAGATACAACGCAGAGAAAACCAAAATAGGCATGTACTACAGTACGCCAGTATACCAGTTCCGAATGAAGTGTCACTTGTGTGATAACCACTTTGAAATTAAGACTGACCCTGGTGTAAGTAACATAATGTAACCAATATAAGATTTTGAATATTTTCTGGTGAAATACTTTATTCCATAGCTCTAAATTACTAACACACCTATTTTAAAATAAAACACCTATTTTAAAACTAATTTCTAAATTTTTTGTATGCTTTCAGAATTTGGACTATGTCATTGTGTCGGGAGCCAGACGACAGGAGAATAGATGGGATCCCACAGAAAATGGCCAGATTGTTCCAGAAACCAAGGAAACTCAGAAACGTCTTTTTGACGATGCCATGTTTAGACTGGAGCATAAGACTGGTGATGCAACTGGAGCCAACCTAGAGAAACCTCGCCTGGGTAAGCTGGTCGGGAGGAATGAAGTTGTCTGGAAAGATGATTATGAAGCTAACTGCAGCTTACGTAGGAATTTCAGGGTATGCACCAATTATAATATTGTATTACATGAATCTATAAGGTTTTGTTAACTAAGTATTCTTCTCTCTTTCAACCATTAAATATGCTGAAACTTATAGTATAATTTTTATTTGCAGAAAAGAAGAAAAGAGTTGGAAGAATCAGCAATAAACGATGGCCTACTCCTTTCAAGATCCTCTTTAGATATCCATCTTCTACCAGAAAATGAGGAAGATAGAAATATGGCATCCCTACTAGCTCTAAAACCCTCAAGAAGTATAGAAGAGAAGCAGAGTGCAACCAGGCACAAGATCCTTAATAGTCCGGCATTGCCTAGCTCTAGCGGTTCTACAGGTTTTGGTACATATAAAAATAGACCTTTATCAAGAAATGCATTAGGCATAACTATTAAGAAAAAAAAAGTTGCTCAAACTGAAACAAGTGCCATTAATATAAATAAGGATGTGGGTAAATTATCTAGTGATATCAAAGAAAGTAATGATTATATGGTGGAATCTAAAGTTAAGGAAATATGTTTAAAATCAAGTGATGACAATATTGAATTGACAGACAATAAGAATGTTGTCAGTGAAAATGAAGAGAAGGAAAAATTAAAAAGGGAAAATGAAGGTATACGAAAACACAACAGTTGCAAAGAAGGATGTAAAAACCAAGGGTTTTCATTAGTAGGAGACTATAGTTCTAGTGGAGAAAACTCGGAATAGATTAAAATAACTGCTAAAACTGTTTTTAGTTAAGTATATAATACAGGTGCGCTGTAAACTGCAGAATGTGGCTCTAAACCATTGTTATTGTATTTCAATATTTGTTAAACAAAAAAAAATTAAGCAAATACATATTAAACTTTCTATTCTTATACTTTCCTGTCAATTACTATAACAAGAGTGTATTGATATTCTCATTAATATCTAAAGTATTAAGACTAAAATTGGGTTAGACAAAAATTATTTAGTGTTCATCATTGAAATAATGGTTTTTTACTTGACTACTATGCCACCTGATGGTATGTGGTGTATAAGTCTTCGATGGTAAAGCGCACTAACTTAGAGGCTTGACTCTCGACTTGAAGACATTTACATTGTAATCAAACGAGATCGAACGACCGACACTAACACGGTCAACTTATTCCAGACCTTTGCGGTATGTACTTAAAAACAAAACATTAAATGTTTAACTGATATAAATATTTAGATGAATATTTTAGGTACACTTTGAAATATTTATTGCGTAGGTGCAAATATAATAGGTTCTATAAATAATTTCGCTTTCGTTTTTTTTCATTAAAAACTAAATTTTAATCTTACTACCGAATTGTTACCATTATTGAAAATAAAACCATAATCACATTTATTTAACATTTATTATTTGCTCAATTTAAAAAACATACATCAATGATCTTCGGTTAACATACATATAAGTAGATGTATATTTTATGTTATTTCGTTATGTCTACAAGACTTACGAACGGGACTTAGATATAAAACAAATCTCTGTATTATAAAATTATCGAAGCAATTCCTTGTACAGGTAATTAATGACATAATAAATAAATTTAAAATATTGCATTACAGTGTAAACGTCGTCATGTGATTTTCTATGAATGATGTATGTTATGAACCAATGTAATAATATCCACATCTACAACATTTGTTGATAATAGTTACATAAATAAATAGATTTGAATTCACCTTACTCTATTATAAGCCTTTCATACCTATACTCAAGCAGTGTTTCGATTCTGAAGGTGTTGAAAAATTATAATTTAATCTTTATGAGAACCTAGCTACAGTAAAAATTTGCGACTAGTGTGACATGATTTAAGACGGCGTAAATTGTAATGTGAATTATATTCATTTTTCTCATCTCGACTTAAATTATAAAAGGTGTGAATAATAGGTACTTACTTATTTATATTTTTATTATTAGGTATTTCAATAATACGTTTCCAATTATTTTTCCACACCCGCGCCTTGTCATGTTGCAACATTATTAAGCCCAACATTAATGCGCTATGTGTCACTGCTGATTAAACATATTTAATCTAGATGAAAAAAACGAACTTTAAAAATTAACATATAATATGACAGCGCAAAAACAACAATAAAGACAACAAGCATATTTAAATTAATATATACTCAATTACCTACCCTAATAAATAATTGATTATTACCATAGACATTAATTCCTTACAAACCCGGAGTCCCAAGGTGGACAAAATCATATTGACCATATCCGAATCTCATCACATGTTTAGTAAATATTTTAAAATTCTGCTTACTAAAATTAGATTGTTAAATAATTGCAGTGTGCAAAAGATTAAGTAAGGCTGCTGGCACAAGGCAAACAGCGGGCGACTGGGAAAGAGCCGACTCTGAGGTATACTGTAACTGCATGCATGCACGCAGGTCAACTAGCTAACTCTGACATCCTGTTGAATACGTTGTCCAGTTTCCTGCGTAAAGCTAGCACAACCAACTTGGAAGAGCTAGTTCGTCGGTCGCTAGGAGAAGTTCGCTAGCACCATTACAGTTTGATAGTATAATCTACCCATAGTATGAATGCTTTATATCAGTTAGTCGGGAAAAACATTTATTAACTCAAAAATTAAGTAAAGTGTATTTGTAAAGGGCCCTCAGCCTAGTAGATATCCAAACATATATTCCTAATGAAGTCATGTATGAATATTTATAGTTATATTGGTATATTATATCGTAAACGTATCAACATATAAAAATAAAATATATATATTTGAGTCGATATTCTAACTTTTCTTATGCAACCTAAATAGTATATAATAAGGTAGTAGATACTATTTCTCTAAATTAACAATAAATTTAATCAAGATGATTATGAAAGATGTTCTGTTATAATGCTATACTAGGTGAGTTTTAATTTAACCGTAATTATCAGAATTAATATTTTTGGAAGAAAATGAAATAGATAAGAAAATAACGATGTCGATTTTAAGTTTCCATTGCAAAATAATCTCAAACAAGTTTGATACTACAACAACATAGTTTATTATAACCAACTACTTAATCCGAATAGGTCGCTACTGTAATAACTACGATGAAACATTAATATAATTATTACTTTATAAACCGTTATTTTTTTATTTCTATAATATAATGTCACGTTACAAAACTGAATAACGTAAAGATAATAATGGTACTAGAGATCAACATAGCGAACAGTTACTAAACTGCAAAATTAAACACAAACTAAGATTATGACCAGCATTATGAGATTAGTGAGTACCTAAGCTAAAAGCAGGCTATCGAGTAGACGGTCACCTGATGGTATGTGATCACAGCTGCCCATTTCTATAATTCCTATTCTTCGTCATTATCAACTATAACATGTATTGGATCATATGAATTAATATAATAAAATAATTGGAAATTTCTTCACGCAGGTACTACATACATACTTTAAATACTTTTTTGTGCTATATTTTTTTTATACAGACGCATGAAAAAATCTAAAAAGAGAAATATAGAAATTGATAATGGATGAATCGGACAAAAACCCATGGTTTGCCGATTAGACTAAAAATATGAAAGTTTCGAAATATGGTGTTCTTTATACAATATATGGAAGTGTATATTGTCTTATAACATTTGAAAATTAGTGCTGATTGATGAGAAAATTGCAGATAAGTAGGACTGTACGTACTTAATCGTTACTTAATCGGAAAATCTTTTAACGGTTAAAGTTTAACCTAAATATGTATGTATAAAACTTAACCCTTCGTGGGTGTAATATCGACGACGGAAAACAATAAGGCCGTAAATATTTAGAGTAATTCAACAGTGTTTCGACTTATTGTATAAGGGCGTCGATATTTTGGTTAGGTAATTATCATGGTAACATGGAGATTATGGAAAGACATACAATAATACAAAATACAGTGGATAATTTTTACAACTGCAAAATTACCAAATTCACAAACCAAGTCTGTGGGAAACATCTTCGATGAACGATGCTCTGATTAATTTGATTGTTGATCAAAGGGAAACGTGAACCACAGATGTACAGTCATAAAAACGAGAGAAACAAGCCACGAAAGAATTCGTATATTACCGCATTTTGCTACGACATTTTTGACGCAGAGGTGCATGAAGCGTTTTCATTACGATTATTATTGACTTGTCGCAATCGCAAACCATAGGAGTCGCATATCCACAATTTATATAGTTGAAATCAGAGACGATAACTCACACGAGTTTACGATTGTTCTAAGATTGCATTTTCAACATGTTTGCAATTTTATCCCTTTACAAAAAGACGACGTTTTTATACTGTTTACGACAAGCCATTGGCGCAGCGCTTGTCTTCCAAGGTATGCACCATGGCACACTCGATCTTGGTCTGCAGCCAACGCAGCACCTCCTGGTCACTGATTTCTATCACCTTCTCGTCCGTTGAGAAGTAATTGACCAGCTCGTCCTGGAAAAATATAAAAATATTTTATTACTAGCAAATATTTTGTACCTGGCCTGCTTAAACTACTTAAGATCCCAATCTTACATTTCGATATCCTCGGACAGCCAGAAATTCCCGAGATGACAGAAGTCCGCTGCTAGATGGCGGAGCTGGTATTATCAAATTAGGCATAGGCGATAACGACCAAAAACTAATACGCACCATGCAGTTTACTCATTTTTCGGTAAAGACATAAAATTACAGTAACATGTCTACCAGTTGTCACCAACCTGCTTGATGTTGAGCACGAGCTGGTTGCCTCTGATTTGTGGCACACCGATCAGGTCGTCCAGTTGCACCTGCCACTCAATGTGCCATGCACCGAAATCGCTCGTCGTGCGTATCAGGAATATGTGCCTTAAACATGCAAAACATGGTGATCAACTGCTAGTTTCTTGTGGTAGGTATATAGAATGTTAAAAGGCACAGAATGACATTATATCTACCACTGAAATACGTAATCCACTTGTTTGCTTTAGATAACTAAAGCGAGCTATTTAGTCCGCCGTTCGATTCCTGTCGTTGATATACATAAGTGACAAATAAATGTTTCTTTTCGGGCCATACCCTCGTGGTGATGTTATTAATGTTGTCCATGTAGTTGTATGTCAGCGTTTATTATTATCACTCAGTGATTTCGTTACAATAAATCTCTTCACTCACTGAGTGGAAACAAGCAGGGTGGTGTTGTTGGCAATGTGTGCGTGCGCGACGTATCCTTCGGTGTCCGCGTACAGTCCGCGTCGCAGCTGGGCCAACAGGACGCCGCCGCGCGCCGCGTACGCATTGTACGGACGTAGACCCTACCGACACAATAAATTATAATATGACTTTATCGCGATCACATGGTGCCGAAAAAAGATGGCTTAGTTTTTTTGGGTGTCTGAGTAGATGGGTCACCGCCACCCATTAACATTTAGGACAAGGATGTCACTAAAACGTTTTCGGTCAGGAAGAAGGGGAGAGACCTGTTGCAATATTTACAAGAAGATAACGCAGGGAAGATGAATAAAGAAGGAAGCTGTACACTGTAGAAGCAACGAGGGTTAGCGGTACAAGAAGAATGGGAAGGAGGATGGGTAATAAATGGGGAGAAGGAAAGAGACTGGCTCTGAAGAGTTCTATTAAATAAGTGCAAGAAACAGTGCTTTTACAGCTCGATAATGCTGTAATTAAGGGTGTAGGGCAGATCAAAATTACCTCTGCGAGAGCAGTATGTCTGGGAAGTCTCCGGCGAGCCATCGCGCGAGCCCCCTTCTCCTCGATGCAGCCTCTCAGCGCCGCCTCCGCACTATCCACACTCAGCTGGCTTTCGAAGGCAGAGAACGCCGCGTTGCAGCACACGTCTAGCGGATATGTGACAGATGAATGTTTGTTCTTGGGTTAAGAGTGTTATTTGTAATGTGGTATTTTTGTTGTCCATACCAGATAAGGAAATGTTTATTATGTAAGCGTTTGAGTAGTCTGTAAGCGTTTATTTAGTTTCACATGACAAACAGTCAACAATGATATGCGTACGAGTAAAAGTTATACTAGGTATTTTAAAGACACTTGTGAACATTTGTTTTTATTTATTTTATTTTTCTGTTATATGAAACACACACGTAGAAGCATAACAGTATGCAGTATTAGTACAACTTACATTTTAGCAGAGGATAATCTTCATCTACGTTCCACACCAACAGTCCACACAGAGAACGGAAAAATGACATGAGTATCAAGTAATGAATACAACATACTAACTACATTGACTGCCCCAATATTTTATCTATGGCGTAAGTATTGTAGTTATACGAGGTCCATTGCAAATTCTTCGTAAGAGTCTTATCGAATTGGTTAGGTTCAGAAATTTACGCATAGCATACTTTTAGTATTTTTTATATTTGCGCATGATAGAATCTTTCTATGCTTTTTTACCTTAAATAAGTTAGCACTTGACTACAAACCCACCTGATGATAAGTGACGATGAAGTCTTCGATGATAAACGAACTAACTTATTAGAAGCCTATTCACTCTTGACTTTATGCTTATCATCCTCTCAGGCTGGAGCTACTTCTCTTTAAAAGCCTATGCCATTTGGTTCATCGTGCCAATCTATTGTTATGCCAATGTTAATGAAAATCCCCGGACAAAGTATCTGATTTCTAATTTTAGAGTTTGTCAGTCTTTTAAGATTGATATTTAACTTATTAAGGATGATAGATAGATAGAAAATTGGAAACAGCCAAAAACAGACATTAACAATCAGGCCGTGCCAGTTTATACCTAAGTCTCAAAAGTATTTCAATGGTAATATCAAAAACTTCGAAATTCTACACGCAAAATGACCTAATGTAACAACATATCATTGTGCCGGTATCTACTAATGGTGATGATGAAGATGACAAATGTGCGATCTCAAAGATGTTATTAAATAACACAACAGCTAAATAACACACCATGCTGATGAAGAACATGCAATTCATAAATTATTTAATAACTATTAATTAACCTTAATTATTATTGAACCTAAACACATTGAATATAACCCGTAAGTAAGACATGATTCTGTCTCCCATCTCCGTGTACCTCATCATCATAAGATGATACTATACTAATGTATTGCCATCTAATATTCATCCGTCTGCTGATTATTATGAGGTATATATAAGCAAGAAGTGGATGAGATTTAGATTCCACTTGTTGGGATGCTACTGTTCGACGTGAAATAGTTGGTTTGTCACGTTAAAAGAGCGATGAACATCTGAATAAAAGATTAACCATATATATCATCTATTTCATCCCTTTAAGGTAGATGGCTAAAAAATCCCTATAAAGAACAAATTGTGAACCCCGTGCACTTTCTGCCACGAATAAGAGTATTTGAAGATAATTTACCAAAATCTGATTTGGCCATGAGTCCAGTGACAGCAAGCATCACTCCTGTGGCGTTTGTTTTATGACCCTCCAGGATAGCTCGCGGCAGGTCGTCGATAACGCTTCCTTCTTCACCTGGTTCATAATTTATATTAATGACTTTCCGGGTTACAGCATATTAGGACACCTATTTGTAGCATCAGCCTATGCTGTTATTCAGCATCATTAAAAATCTTAAAGCAGAATCATGGGTAACATTTTAATTCGTTGAACAATTCTGGTCTTACTTTTTACCGTTTTTAAACCAAACCTTTTTCTTACAATATTTCCGACAACACATCTGTAAAGATTTAAGTAACTAAGCTAAATTACCTGTGCGTCTTTTTGCAGGTCTCAACCGCAAAGCGTCTTCAAAGATAGTCGACTGTGAAGTGTCGCTGGAACAACCGAGTAACCTACTAGCTCCTTGTAGCAGAAGCTGCGATGTATCTGACCCTCCGAGAGGGCATGCTCTACCCTGCAGAAAAGAATTTTGTAACCAGTAGGGTAAGGCCTGCCCAAGCAAAGCTATGGCAAACCATTACTACATTACTCACCAAACAAGGCTCATAATACTGCTTGAGTCCCTTAGAAAAATCACCTATATAGCTGTAAGGATTCCCGAGGATATTCAATCCTAATACTAACACGTAGAATTGTTGCACCAGCTGCACCCAGTAGTGTCGGGATGCGGTGTCTATTAGAGCAGACACTGTTATAGGAGCGTTCTTCAGTTCCAAGTAACCCATTCTAGAAATTAAAATTGGCATTTTTCAATTTCTTTAAATTATATCTAATACTAATTTATCAGAAGCAGTACTTTGCGAGGTTGCCTAATTTGATATAAAATGTGTCTTTGTAGAAGACACGGTTGTAATATATGTAACTATGGTTAAATAAAATATTTTCAACATTTTGTTTTCTATTAAATACCTTATATCAACTGTAAGTTATAGTATTTAAATATAAGGCTAACCTTATAACAACGTCCCTCATATCGCATAAGGACGAAGCCCAGGAATTAAATAGGTACTCTAATAGATCACTATTGAAGAGCTTAGGCCGATTTTCCTTCTGGTTTCCCAGCCGAGTCTTGCCTGTACTTTCTAACCTCGAGTTATCGGGTCCGTAACCCTTAGATGACATATTAAGAGTTAGTTTGACTGGTGACAGGTGAACGTATTCGAAAATGATATTCTTTTGTGCGTTAATTTGACTTTTCATAGCTATAATAGGCAAGGGCATGTGCACGAGAGCCAAATCAGCTCTGAGTCTCACGGCCGGCTTCTCCTTTACCTTCCAGTGATTCAAAATTTCAAAAACGTAATTGACAAACCCACGATCCAAATTTACACAGTAACCTTGTGCTAGGATTTTAAGATACTTGTATACATCTTGATTCAATGATGGTCGATATTGTTTAAGTGCTACAATTTCTATGCTAGGTTTAACATCTTTAGATTTTATGTGAGGTGGTGAAGGTGATGGATATAGAACACTGGGGAACACGGCATCGTGTAGCTGATTATCTATCTGAAACCTGTGGAATTTTAGATGGCAATACGTATGTGTGTCAGATTTTCGTAATTGCATCCAAACACCAGGATTATAAGTTCGTCTTAACTCGGAAAAGAACGGTTTTGTCATTTGCATTTTCTCAAAATCAATTTCGATGTACTCTTTCACTTGACACTTCTTTTGTTCCATTTGATATTTCTCTTCGGTCCACGCTGCGACGTCTGGTGCTAGTTTCTTCCATTTGTCACTAACATTAATCTCCCATCTTGGAAGTGAATCTGTTATACTTATATACGATAATTCTTTTACTCCAGAATTAGTTTGCACACAAACTGATACCCCGATGCTGGCTAACGACATATAAACCTCATAGTTGCTTTTCTCCGCATTGATCCTCATTCTATACTGCTGGGCTATTCTTTCGTCCTGCACTAACGCAAAGACTCTCTGGTATCCTTCCATGAAGGAGATCCAATAAATAACAACCTTGTCTTTTCTCATTTTCTTTCTTCGCCTTTCTGTGAGGTCCGAGCTGTCGGAATCATCGCTACTTGAGGAGTGCGCTTCAGGAGATTTTGGTGTAAGTCTTTTCAGTGTCGATGATAGTTTCGAGGTAACACTGCTGGTGGCGACCAGTGTTTGGTGTTTGACGGAGTGGAATGTTACTTTCTCTTCTCCAAATCTGTCGAAAATTTAACAGCTTATAAAGTATTAGAATAGAATTACGATATATCAACCTACGACTTAATGATGTAGAAGACATTTTTGTACGCTTTTGTATTTAGTTTTTACTTACCCATCCGCTGAAAAATCGGCTACAAATCCTTTTCCTTTATTATTATAAAGATTCCATATTAGTTTTCTCTCCTTGGCAGGATCATCCCAAGTGTGTAACATTGATTGATACGGGCTAAGTAGTGCCACCTGCCCTGAGTCTGCCTAAAATCAAATGTGAAGAAAGTATAAAAGATTTTTCCATTGTTACGAAATCGTTATTTTAGTAATGTTTAATTACCTGGTGAAGTTTCAAAAACAGATCGTCACATAGATTGTCTATCCGCACAGGCGCATCTCCTGCCGTATAAGGTTTGAAGGTGATAGTGAAAGGCCGAACAGTCCCACCGGTCACCTCTACACATATTGCGCTCTGTGAAATAAGTTACATAAAATATTATTAACCGTGGTCGCGAATTTCATAACGTTGGCGTTGAATTTATGTCCGTATATTTTTTGTTTGATAACGTTTTTTACTAATTTGAATAAAACTTCCGCTATACTTATTCCGAACCTAACCTAAGTCTTGAATCACTGGGAGGATTTCATTGATTATTCGTAGGTACACCGTGCAAAGTTACATCGATTCCTAAATTGCAACATATTCATTCTATTTTTGGCATGTTTCAGATTTTAAGACTTTACAAGATTTATTTTATTTGTCGCTTATTATTAAAATTTAATGAACATCGTAGAACTTAACTTTTCATAAGGTTATTAAAACCTGTCTACTTTGACTTCAAATTAAAAAAGCGTACGCAATTACTTTTAAATTAAGGTAGTTATGATCGTGACGAATGTATTTAGTGTTATAGTAATTCGTATATAACATTACCTACCTACACCGGAAATGCGGTAATATTCACATGTTTGCACACTATGAGCCAAACACGATACAGGTTCTAATTTGATTTACACTGTACCGCTTTCAACTCCGGTTATAAGGTATGACACAAAATTTCACTCTCTCATTTATCAGTAGAACCTTTAACCGAACACGAAGTAAATATGAAGTTCGTCAACGTTAGTTTGCTCGTCTTAATGTGCATTATGATTAGAATTAAGTGTGAAAGGACTCGCAGTTTGTGCCAAGGATGTCATCGTGATGAATATGACAGAATCAAGAGAGCTAAATACTACCCAAATCCACCGATAAGATTCTACAGTAGACCACCAATGACCTATCCAATTAAGGGTCCATTTTCCTACACACCACCGCCGGGATGGATGGAAGACGACAGACCGCAAAGCTCAAGACCAAAGGTTAGTGGTAGTCAACAAATAAACGAAGGACTAGGGGACGAGGATATAACTAATATCATGAAGTTTCTGTCAAAACAAGACCTAGATAAAATAGTAGGATTTGCTAGTGAAAAAGAAAAAGAAACGCCGAAGTATACATTTATATATGAAAATCCTAATGATATTGTTAACAAGAGAGAGAAACACGAAAGTAAATTAATGTTTGACGATAATGATTCAGTATCAAGTATTGAATATAAATTTCCTCACTATGAACATTTCGTAGCTCAACATGGTTTTAGACCTTACAGTTCTGAGTACAAGCCTGATAGAGCTATGCAGAACCAACAATTGTCCACTTATAACCAAGGGGCGAATGAAATAAGAAACGAGGCTAACATTTTCACTGGCAGCAATCTCATGCAAGAAGAACAGCTACCAAAACCATCAAACTTAAGAGAAGACGACTTCGAAGTATCATTCACAAATAATGTGCCGACTATTTTAAGAGCTAATTCAAATTCATACAAAATTGAAAACTTGGGATCTCTGCCTTTGATGAACTATCATTCTAAATTGGAATCTGTGGACTCATATAAAGTACCTCACTATACCGTAAGTGGTTTACCTGTTTGAATGTTAAAATTATTGGGGAACCCAAATACTGAAAATTTTATGCCTAAAACCGCTTCATTAATTTGATCGTAAAACTGAAATTTTGGTAATAGCCTATTATATTCAAATCTGTACAACGTTATTTCAGGTAACTTCACCTGAAAAACATCGAGCCCCAGCGTCGATGATAAATGTCCCAGTGGAGCCGGCACCACCAGTATCTACAGCCCAGGAGCAAAGCGATGCCCATCTCAAGGCCATCAAAATATGGACCCACAAGTCAAGAGGAACCGCTTACACGTTGCACAATGACGGAACACTATCTCTTGAAAAACGATCATGATCCGACACAAATAGATGACCGTAATAGCTAATTCTTGAAAGGATTTATAATAAAATAATATTTATTTCTTAGTTGATAATAATATTTTAAGCAAAACAGGGACAGCATTTGCTTATTAAATATTCATTAGTCAATATTTACTATTGCTCGATTTGTATCTTACTATCCCGATTCAATGAAGTAATCACAAAATTATATTGTTTGTACTAGTTACCTACATTTTTACATCCTTAATTTAAACTTAATTAATTTATTAAGACCATAAAGCTCGCACATTGTATGTAACTAATCTTATGTAACTTGAAAACTCACCCCTTTATCCATTCTAAGTACAGTAAAGTGATTCTTCGCGATCGGGAAGTGTTGAGACACGACGGTGGAATCTCGGAACTTGCAGTGCATCGACATGGAGTCAGTCTGCGGCCAAAACGGCGTGCACTGCTGAGGAGCTAAGTCTATCCAAAGATCCGCTGCTTCGTTCTCCTCCATAAACCGGAGATGCTTCTTGGTGTCATTGTATACCAGAAAGTACGGCAGTAGCGTTACGATTTTCGTCAATTCAGGACATAGCTCCGACAGCGTTACCTGAACAATTATTTAATAATAAATATCTTTGGACAACTCACACACGGCCATCTGACCCCAAACTAAGCGTTCGCTTGTGCTATGTTGACCAGATAACTGATAAACATACATATGTATATACTTTTAAATACATACTTAAATAGATATTTCTATTACACACCCAGACACACA
>DWJZ01001624.1:0-22512 GCA_018249125.1 Asbolis capucinus
CGTGAGGAAACCTGCATGCCGAGGAATTAGCAAAATTCAAAGGTGTGTGAAGTCTGCCAATCCGCACTTGGCCAGCGTGATTGACTATGGCTTCAACCTTCTCATTTAGAGAAGAGACCCGTGCTCAATAGTGGGCCGTGATGGGTTGAGATGATGATCAAAACATTTGCTAAGTTCGTTAAGAAATCATTACCGTTCACAGATCGGCGGACGTCAAGGCAACTTAGACAAAGTAATGGAGCACTTCTTTGGTCCAAAGAGTTTTCTTCGCACTCAAAAGCCGCAGGACATCTATGATGGTATTTTTAAACGAATGGAGGAGTCTGCACAGAAGGTGGATAGGAACATTCGTGGACGTCGATCCATCAAGTCTGAAGTGGATAACTTTGACAAGCAAGTATGTACAAGTAATAGTGGAACAATATTATCTAAAATTGTTAAAACTAAACTAAATACCCAATCAATATAAAACTTTTATAAACATTTTTTACAGATTAAAGGAAAAGTAGTGAACTATAACAATGAACTGGACTTAGATGTGTACCTGAAACTCTTCGGTACCGACGCCATTTTCCTTTCCCTTGGAGACGACAAAGGGTTCAATGTTGACAACGTCCTGGATCAGTTCCTGAAGAGCATGAATGATGGCATGAATAAGATGAAGAGGTTCCAGGTGAGGGGTTGGCTACAACTATACTTTTCCACATTAGAACTGATTATCTTTTTCGTTGAACCTTGTTTAAAAAAAACTGTTTTCCTTGAATGAGGTTTACAAATATTTATATTGAGACAATAGGAAATAAATCTGCACTATTGCATCTTTCTATACGTATAATAACTATTGCAAATCGTCGTTCCATAAAGTAATTTAATCACTAAAATAGAAAAAACAAGATGCGAAAATTTTAAGTCTATCTATAACATTTCTATTATGTTTGAAAAAGTGATAGAATTTTTAGGGGCAATAATAAACGATGCACATTATTTACATTGCAGCAAGAAGTTCGTGGTCACCTTCTGTTCTTGGATGCTGAGCTCGCTTACCCAACCTCGACTGGTTTTCCTCTGAAACTGGACTTGGTGGGGGCAGCCACTGCTCGTGTTGAGGTTGCAACGAGCATCAACGTCAAGGAATGCCTCAAATCACCTGAGAATGCCAAAGTTGATATCAAACTGATACCAAGTTCGGATATCGAAATTACAGGAATCTTCTTTGTAGAGGCTGACGCAGTCGCCGCTGGTCTTAAAGTAACTTCGAACCTTCACTCCTCAACTGGCGGTCACCTGATTGCGAAGGTTATTGAGAATGGACGTGGAATTGATCTCCAGTTCGGTCTTCCAGTAGACAAGCAAGAAATACTGACGGCTTCGAGTGACGTTGTTTACTTCTCATCAGAAAAAGGTTGCATGGAGAAACAAACACCAGCTGTCGTTGAAAAGGGCAAGAGTTACGCGGAATGCTTCGACCAGTTGTCTGCAGTGCTCGGGCTTACAGTGTGCGCCGAATTGTCTCTGCCATTTTCAGTATCTGGTGAGTTTTTCTTATAAATGATTAACTTATTACTATGACTTTGAGCTGAGATATTAGGTGATTTGCAAATTTTTTTACGATTAAGCAATATAAAAAAATAATGAAGCCATTAAAGTCCTTCATAGGAACTAATATGCTATACAATTTTATAGGACCCGAAGCACAAAATTCCATTTCGAAGTTTATGGCTCGTTTCCCTCTCACTGGACCAGCCAAAGTGAAGTTAGTGTTGGAGAAGAACGATTTACGTGGCTACCACGTTAAAGGAATTGTCCGAAGTGATCCTAAGCACATGGGCTTTGAATTATTATTCGACGCTGAAGGTAAAATTTATTTTATTCACCTATAAGACTACGTAATTACATATTTTTCATGTGTGCATGAATATAACACAATTTTAAATTGACAGGTTCTAAAAACCGTCGCGCTGAAATTCACGGAGATTTTATAAATGCCGATGATGAAAAGACAATCAAATTATCTTTGGATTCTCCTGTCAAGATCTTATATGGTCAGGCATCCCTATTTACGAAACCATCTGAATATGCCATAATGCTGAAAGGAAAGGCAGACAACTTTGAATATTACGGCAGAGTTGGCTTTAATATCCAAGGAAACGAGAGAAGGAGCGTGTTTAAGCCAGTTATTGAGTACCAATTACCAGGTGAAAATGGTAAACAAGCAATGAAGGTTGATGGGCAAATAGTAAAGGAACTTAACGGAGCGAAGACCAGTTACAAATTAGAAGGAGTCAAGGTAAAACATACATATAAATAAATATTAAGCCGGTTCGCTCTGCATGTTTTCAAAATTTTAATGATTCTGTCCGTTATAGGAGCCTCGTTAAATTAAATTTTCCCTCACTATTTTTTTTTAAACTTGTGGCGTATGCCAAGGAATCCAATTTTAGAGAATGAAAGGTTCTTATTTACAATATTCATATACTTATAAATGTAATAATAATTAATTAATTTTTTGGAGTATCTTGTAATGAATTTAATACTTCTATGGGTGGATTAAATTAAATAATTAATAAAATTAAAAATTATGTTACAAGTGACTAATATATTTTTTATTTTCATTTAGATAAACGTCCCAAAATCCTCTGATCCTATCTGCGTAGATGGTCACTACAGCCATGAGCCCAGGACCATAGACCTGGACATAAAGGCGAAGCAAGGCCAGAACAGTATGGTGGCACTATTATTTAACCTAAACGGTTATGATTTCAAGAGTGAATTCCAAAACACATTGAATCCTTACATCAATTTCAAGTTAAACGGACATATTGAAAATGTGGGCTCGGTAAGTGTCAAGTTTATTATTGAATCAGTTTCATAAATGTTGTACCTGTATTTACCTAGATACCTATTAAAACATATTTTGATTATTACAACGTTGCGGTTCTTGTATTGTTTTTACTGTACTATATAAGAAACACCGCGTAATAAATTTTACGTATCTGACTAAGCGGTAATAGCCTAGTGGTTATGAATTCGGCCTCCTACTTGGAGGGTCCGGGTTCGAATCCCAGGGCACGCACTTCTGACTTTTCGGAGCTATGTGCGTTTTAAGCATTTAAATTTAACTCGCTATAACGGCGAAGGAAAACATCGTGACGAAACCTGCATGCCGGGGAGTTTGCACAACTCAAAGATGCGTGAAGTCTGCCAATCCGCACCTGGCCAGCGTGGTAGACTATGACCTTAACCTTGTTATTCTCAAAAGAGACCCGTTCTCAACAGTTAGCCGTGATGGGTTGAGATGATGATAATGATGAATATAATATGTAGTTTAAACCAACTACATAAATAAATATACTAATTCTATGATTTTTATATCCAAGTCACCTGGAATCTTGAAAAAAGTTCTCAGTGTTATACTTGCGGTTTATATTTCCAGATATATCACAATGATTTGGAGTTGTTGTATGGTGATTTCAATAACCCACAAAACAAAATCGTGTTTGGACAGCTCTACAAATATTACAAGAAGACTCCCAACGAGTTTAGCGTAATTACAAAGAACAAGTGTAAGTTCATAATATTTTTTACTTAAGTATCTTTTGCAGTATAATTGAAATTCCGCAAAAATAAGTTCAATTTGTTTTTAGTTGAAATCCTTGCTATACCGATCAAGTTTAAATTCGATGCTGAAGCTGACCCGAAGAAATTAGAACTTGACCTCGAGGCTGAATACGTAGATAAGAAAGCAGACTTCGAAGTAGAAGCTAGAACACATATAAAGAAGCCTGGAGACTACAGTGTCAAAATTAAGGGTGAAGTTGACAAACATGGCGTGGAAGGCTTTGCTAAGAGAGACATCATCTCAGCTGATAAATCCAATGTTGAAAATTATGTTAATTTCAAAAACTTCGGCAAGTATGAACTTTCTGGAGTGATTCTGCACAAAAATAAACCTAATGATATGAATGTTGGTGCAGTTGGACATCTTAAAATTTCTGGTGGAGGCAAGAACGAAGATATCAAGTAAGTAGCTATTTATAAGTTTTTCCGTACTTTTTTGATACAGACATAATGTCAAAATCTAAAAAAGAATAACAAAAATCATGAAACGTGTTGCAGTAATTCAATGTTGTTATTACTGTTATTAAATATATTATTTTACTATCAGATTCGACGTTGGCGTAATCGAGAATCAAAATTTGTACTCATCTCACGCGAAAATCGGAAGCAGTAGGGGGGAAATCTTAGACTATCTCCTAAAGGTCACCAGAGGTGCCAACCCTAGTGGCCAGCTGAAATTTATTTTGAAAGATACAATTGCTGCTAACGGACAATTCAAAGTCACCGACAATGACGGAAAAGGCAACGGAGTTATAATTGTTGACTTTAAAAAGGTATGTCAGTAAAGTATAAATAAAATACAGAAATTATAACTGTTCATAATCAGCGATGATTATTCTTTGGCACTCGTTTCGTCATTTTACTAATCGAGCAATATTTCATTTACATTTTGTTGTTTCCTAGGCTGGCCGCAAAATTAAGGGAGACGTCAAGTTCATCGCAAAAGAACCCATCTTCAACGCTGACGTAGATCTCTTCTTCAACTTCGAGAAGGATAATAATGACAAACTCCGGTTCAGCACCAACAACAGGAGGACGCCTAAACTTCTAGATTCTAAGTGAGTTGATAGATTTGAATAATCTTTGATATAAGTATCTACAAATTACTTAGGTGTCCTATACGCTATTGATGCATCATGTGTTTGTTTTCATTTTGATTCATGTTACTCCAATAATTAAAAATCGTCATCTGATTTCTTATCTGTTAAAGTTTGTCACCACACCTTAGAAATTGTTTGCTATAGTAAAACATATTTCTTTACAGAAACAAACTAGATTATGGCGGTAAGAAGAGCGAATTTAATATACACCAAGATGGTGCTCTAACCGAATCTGGTAAAGCAAATACCATGGTAGAATTCTGCTTGCCCAGTGCGAGATGTATCACATTGAAAGTAGATAGAGATATCACTATCAAGAACGAGGTACATATTTAAAAAAAAGTATACCAAAAAGAGTGATTAATTTTTGTCTTTGGTCTAATAATATATTTTTTTTCTAGGTTTACGATGGGCATGCCGAGGTTATTCTTTCAGATTGTCCATCACGCGGTGCCCCTGGCTCCAGCATCAGCTACAAGACTAAGATATCTAATTGCAACTTCGACAAGAACGTAGTCGATATCAACGGCCAGTTTGAGTTCAAGCTTAAAGATGGCGGAAATTTCGAGAACACCTTCGTTTTTAAGAATACCCCTCAAAGCGAAAAGTCAGACTTCTCATTTGAGGTAAGGTTCATGTACAGCGCATGTATTTTTTGGCAAATAAGGACGTTTTGAATTCATTTCTTTGAGTGCTTGTCTGCAACTTAGTCTTTTGGGATAACTTATTTTTAGGTAAAATATTATAAAGATAAGGTCTTTTTACTAAATTTAAAAGAGAATACGGCATTAGATTCCAATGTTTAAAATATCCCTATAAAGTACGTAATTATAAGAACTTTCGATATATCTCTATTGATTTTCTTAATTATCAGAATCAGATAACTTCACTACTTAGGAGCTGGTGTTAATAATGTTTATACTACTTCTAGGGTTATGTTAAAGGCAGCTTAGTTCCCAAGTCGATGTCTCTAGTCGCCAGTGCGACTTACTCAGAACAGCTCTTCGCCGACGACAAATATCGTATGAAAGCCAGTTACGGTGATGATACATTTGCAGAGATTGTCGGCACGTATATTGTGCTTTTGCCTGAAAAGGGAGAGAAGAAGTAAGCAGTTACATTATGTTTAAATTGTCCTACTTTTTTGTCTAGAATTGATTAATGGCCCACTACTAAGCCCATAATTCATTTAGAGTTTAAAGTCCACCACTCAGCTCCTGCTTGAATTAGTGGAATGTCTAGTAGCCAACCCAAAAAGTCGGAGTCGCACTAACTTAGTAAATACTCATTTACTCTTCAAGACTCCCTCATAATACGGAGACGCGAACGCCGACTAATTTTATGCCTTCGCCGGTATCCGAAATGGCTTACCGAGTACTATTTAACAATTAAGTCCAAGAGAGACTTTTACTACATGCGGGCATTCATCCTCCCGCTGACCGCGGTCCCTTAATATTATTGATCACTTAGGACCAACACTTATTATAGCAAAATAGTTATATATTGCAAAATGTATCGTTCAATCAGGTATTTGGATGATTTCACTGTAACATTCCGTCTGCCGTTGGAGCAAGCCCATGACATCAAGTGGATTAACACATTCCTTTACCTACAGCCTGAGAACCAGGATGCTGAAGTAAGTGCCTTGAATGTAAACCTTACCTAACTTTCACAAACAGATGCATATTTCAGTTTTACCAAATGAAATAATTCGACTTGGACTTTTGGTTCACTTTAATCAACTTTATTTTTTTCCAGGTAACCTTGATTGAATCTGTTCAAATCAACGGTGATGTCTATAAGCTGGACGCCAATGGCAAATACGGACCTAAGGCCGGCAACACCAAAGTTAAAGTATTGGTGCCTCATAACGATCCCCTTATTCTAGATACAAGCTACCAGGCCAACTTTGAAGGTAAATTATAATTAACGTATTTAAAAGTATGCATCAAGTTTCAATATTCATTTATTTTACTTTAAAGTAATGATTTTCAACGCAACTAACTACATTATGTGTCTATGCTAACTAGTCTCAAACATTTCTATTGCATTATCGCCAATATGTTCTACTATTTAATATTGTTTACGATTATACATATTACATCTAATTGGCAAGTTTTATCAAAATTTATTACGAGAAATATTTTGCCTATTCTTAGGTGAAACAAAGTCTGGTAATGTGGAACTTAGAGCCCAGTACGGCAAAGGCAAGACTGCGACGATAGGAGGACGAGCCACTGTAAATCCTCAACACGCCTCGATCAAACTGTCCGCCAATGCCCCTCAGGCCGAGAAGTTCAAGAGATTTGAGATTGACTTCAACTCCAAGGTAATTATCCTAAGAACTGCCTTTATGTTTCATGCAACGATTTGGTTTGATATGACATTACAAATTTCTTTTCTTTTTGTGATTTCATCTCATTTTTTAATGGACTTCAATCGACTTCTCAATTCAACTGTCTTACCTTATTTTACCTTTATTATTTTACCTCATCCTTTTATAATAGGCGGACCGATTTTGATGATTCTTATTTAATTCGATAGCTTGTTACATGCTTCCATTTAAATTTTATCGATTTCTGACGAGTAGTTTTTTAGTTATTCCGAATAATATGTGTGTGTGATTTTAACTACATTAAAAATATTTTTACTCGTCTATGTAATAAGATGTTTTTATGACATAAATTATTAGATATTTTGTATGTTTGTGACATTATATTAAGTTGAGTATCTTTTTGTTCTTATTCTTTCAATATATAGCATTTTCATCTCATTTTAAATTTACCAGAAACCAGCAGAGGATACCATCAGCTCAGCATTGATGGTAGATGCCGACGGTCGGGTCTACAAGTATGATAGCATCATTGTATACTCCAAGTCTAGCCCTCTATTAGATCTCAAGTACAACGGCCCTGACAGTCCTAAACAGAGCAGGTGAGTTACCACATGGTGAATACATAACTGAACTTTGACGAAATTCATAATTATCGTCGATACATAGCTTTCCCACTAAGTTCGAATCTCACTTCCGATGTAAGGGTTACCTGAACAAGTGCATATTGGTACACTTCACATACCTTCAAGGACTTTATGAGGATCTCTTAGGAATGCAATTGGGAAACCTCGCGGTGTTATTCTTCGAAGTGATAGTTTGTAAAATGCCATTAACTTTTGAAATTTTGAAAATTAGAGAAACGCCACAGGTTTCGAATCCATGCCTTTCATTTAAAAGCCAACGTTCAATAAGTGGTCACTGCTTTATTTAACTCACTCAATTTTAATAAAAAAACTCAATCTATTTATTGTTCCATGATTAAAAAAACGGTGCCGAGCTGAAATTATCCGGTATTGATTAGTAAAGTCAAGCAATTTCTAAATCTAGATACCTAACTAAATATTACATGATCTTACTCTTCCAGAGTGTACGTCAAAGGAATGACCATGAGTTCATCACAAGGCAAATTGGACATTAAGATAGAAAACATTTACGACTTCAATTTGGACATGAACTCTGAAGGAACCTTCCAGAAAGACAACATTGTTGTCAAGTACCAGGCTAACTCGGAGAAGTTGGGAATGAAGAACTATTTAGTTGACATTTCAAGTAAAGACTCTGGCAGTGGCAAGAGGCTGGAATTCACTGCGTCCAATGACAACAAGAACATAATGAGCGGCAGGTAAAGACATTTTAATCAAAATAAAAGTCAAATTATTCATTTCAACATAAGATATAACAAGTAACTTAACAAAACTCACATTATGTAATCATCCTAATTAAATTATGTGTGTAATATATAAAATAAAAATAAATAAAAAAAGTTAAAATATAACGATAACCTTAAAATTGGTTACTGACTTAAAATTTATGTAAAGTTAACTAAACTATAATAAATTTTACATTTAAAGTTTGTGGGAAAATTAAATCAGAAAAATTGTATCTAGTCTAACAATAATTGCTATACAAACATTTATGTCGTCATAGAAATTAATAGCTCACGGAAGTCAAAATACAATGGTGGTATGTTAAACGAGGTTTAATGAAATGTTAAAAAACAAGGTTTTATTATAGATTCCTAACACAAAAAAACACCAAAGTAGCATAACTGTATTTTTAACCATTGAGGAGTTCCCTCGTCTGGAGTCAATTGTGAACTTAGTATCAGGTCATACTTATCATAAATATGTATTGTCGTCAGGACGGAACAATCAAAATTTAATCAAAATTTCAGCTCCGTAGTGTAAAAGGAGGTGGGTCTAATTAAGCTTGCAACATTTAACCCGAACAACTATACTAATATACAAACATATAAACTAATATTTTTCTGTATTTCTCCTTCCATAGCACCTCGTTCATCAGCAAGCAGGAGGGCCCTAAGACCATCATCGAAGGATCCGGCTCCGTTACCATAAAGGACCAACAGAAACCAGCCAACTTCAAATACATTCGCACTCTTCTCACTGACGGAAATGAACAGGGCGTTGAGGTAATTCATTTTTTCGTCCTATACCTGTTTTTCGCTGTGCTGCAATATCTCCAATAAGCTGGCCATTTCCGTAGGAGCGTGTTATTTTGGAAGCAAAAGCACTTATATTAATTTAAAACACAACTCAACACAACAGTAAAAAACTTTACGGCTGAACACAATAAAATATCAGTGTTCTTAGCCCCGTTTATTGGCACCGAATTAATATTATATTTATGGGCATAACTTTATAATATAGTTTATACGTAATAAATTACGAAAATATTTTATATATCGTACATTAGTCCCACCAATCGAGGAACGGTGCTACAGGAGACACATTACTCATAAAATGATAACAATGTTAAATTTTTAAGAGAAATTAGTTAACAGATAGAATAAATACTGACTCTTATTATAAATCTTCAGACGTTCATGAATCTGGCTATCGGAGACCGCAGTTACGTGGCTGAGTCTCGCGTCACCAACTTGGAGTACAAAAACTCTGTCGTCTTCTGCGAAGAGAAGAAACAATGCGCGCACGCTGACATCATCTCCAAGATTATTGTCCAAAGTAAGTGGGAAAGAAAAGTGCTACATTCCGCAGTTAACACATAGGTCTTTATAAAGAAGGATACTTTACTACGCTGCAGAATAGAAAGATGGAAAAGGAACCAACCAAACTTAAGAATAGGAACCATTCTTTTCTGGAAATCTTATGACTCCAAATTACGACTGTCTATTTTCTAAAGAAAAAGTCTCTAAAGAAATATTGCAATTTTAAAATATGTTAATAGCTAGTTCCCCCACCAATTTGCATTGGAGCAGTGTGGTAGCAATGTAGGCCTCCACAGGCCTAAGGACAGACCAGTTTAAAGTACTTCTTGACTCTCTTAACCTCTAGTTATTGACGGAAGTCCTCGTTAAAGCTAAAAAAGGTCAGGAAAATCAAGTTTTTTGAACATTAAATTGTTATTGCGTAATCTTAAATGAAATATTTGTTTTGTTCACAGAACCCGGAGTCGTTCAGCACTTAGTAAGCGTAGGCTTGGACCTCCGTAAGCTAGGCTTCGCACCCGAATTCGGTCTGCAGATCAACAACGAGTTTTCTGAAAAAAAATTCCCACAGTATGACTTAAACCTCCACATCAACAAGGAAGACAAAAAGTATCATCTGCATATGTACAGCCAGCCTGACTTTGGAAGTAAGAATTGATTTGGATTAAAAACCTCTTTTATTTTATTTGCATCTTTGTAAAGTTCCTCATTTTAAAAATATTATTCTTAGTATGACTGTGATTGTATTGACCACAATGAAATTTTGATGATTGAACGCTAGTATTGACGTGAAACCTAAAACAAATTATTATTATATTTTCTGTGCTTTTCCAGGTGATCTACGTCTCCCTTTCAATTTTGAACTTGAACGAATTATTCTATGTATTATTGCAGGATTCCCAGCGGGTATCACCATTACCTTACCTCAAAGAGTGTTGGCTCTGGAGTCCTTAGTCCAGTACCCAACCGACAAGACTTTACCGTTCCCCATCCACGGAGAGGTTTCCCTGTACCCTGACAAGAACAGACCGCAACAAAAGACGGGTGCGAGGTTTAACATAGACCTATCTACCACTGATAACCAGGGATCTGCTATCGCTGAATTCGGCTTCAGTCATCCAAAATTAGGCAAGGTATGTGTGACGTAGAAATCAGTCGTTCATTAGCCAAATTTTGTTTATTTTTGGAAATTATTGAAAAATAAAATCGTGCCAAAGAGTAATTAAAACCATTGGTTCCAGAGACTACAGACATACTTATTTTTAGTTTGATGTAAATTTAGTCTGCTATAATGGTAAAAAAATATATTAACATGAAGACTTAAAATACAGCTCTATACAGACATTCTGTTATGACAATTCTCAAAATATTACGATTTCTTAATATTGTATTCACGTAAATAATTATAATTAAAAATTATACATTTTTAACATAAACATATTTTAGGAGGCTACGTTGAAACTCCGCGGTAAGCTCCAGAGGCCAGACGACAAAACATTGTTGATCGAAACCACAGCGACTGCTTGCCACCCGAGTCTTGGAGGCGTAAGTGTTTTATATTCGAACCACTTCTTGAATTGCCTCTATAAGATACTTTACAGACGGTGTAAAACTTGAAAAGTAAAATCGATAATTAATCAATTGTTTGCACCGAAAATTTTTGTAACATTTCTATAATCAAGAAAATATTAGGTTATAAGTTTCTTCATTGTTTTGAATAATAAATAAGTAACAAAAATCTGTTTCTTTTTCAGGACCGCGAGCAAAAGTTCTACTTGGAAGTAAATCCAGTGCACATCAAAACCTACGTAAGTATACTTATAATAAATACTTTTTTGCACCCATTGTCAACAACATACTAACTACTACTTAATACAAATTAATAAATTACAAAGAAATGTCAAGTATCCAGACTATGTGGTCATGATCTGTTATACAAAACGTAAAAATTGTGAATAAACGCTTTATTACTCTACGATATTTTCCATAAACCAGCAGTGATACACATCTTTTTTTGATATATAAACTTAACCGTATTATTTTTGCAGCTGGAAACCCCCATCGTGAAGGTATTTGACGTCGAGGGTAGTGTAATCCTCAAAGACAACCTCCAGCAGGGAGAAGCAACCTTCTGTCTTCTGGAAGGAAAACCAGTGATCTTCAAGGCTGTTGCTGAAGACTTCCAGTACTACGAATTTACTACTGGATATAGTGGTAAGTTAAGGAGCCAAAACTTATTTTATTTTACGTTATATTTAACGTGTCGTTCTGAAATATCCTATCCATGGCGACCTCAAAATACAGTTATGAAACGGATACACATATTCATCGTACAAACATCGGAACTTAGATTTGGTTCGTTGTAAGAAAATAAATTATTTACCCATTTAACACACAGTGTTATAAAAATAGAGTCCAAAGGCGTAGCAGATGTTTTAGACCGCACTGCAGAAACCCTGTACCGCCACAATGTCAGTTTTAGGACCAGACATAAAGCACCTTGTGCTGTAAGAATGAAAAAAATCGAAAAATCAGTGCCGCTTGAACCATGTTAGACTAAGCGTATGTACATATTTTTATTAAATACTAAATCTTTTTTCAGACGAGAAAGAACGCAAACTCTCTGTCATCGGACGCATCGTACCGGAGAAGCGAATGGACATATCCGCGGACATCATCTTGCCCGGACAGAAGAAGAACATCGCTCACGGCGCCCTCTATCTAGACAATGACAATCTCGTCAAGAGCGACTATGGTGTCTCTAATGATAACTTCAACTATTTCATTGTAAGTTTGACATCCATGTATCGACATACATTTACTTTAATTAATTTAATTTACTACATACATTTTTTGGACCTATCTAAACAACATATAATTTTTTTTCATCCAGAAAGCGCTGAAGAATGATGTGCAGAACCTGGAGGGCAGAGTGAAGATTCTAGGGACGCACGCCAGTGAGGAATTCAAGAAGCTGATGAAACGCGTTGAGCCGACCATCAAGCAGCTAGAGGAAGCTTACCAGGCAGATTTTCAGAAGCTGGTGCAAGACATCACCAACGATCAGACACTAAAGGAGATCTCTGAATCCTTGTAAGTTACCTGATACCTACGTTTTTTTATTAAAATAACCGCCAAATACGCAGACACGCCACGTGACGTATGTGTGAGTAATCAGCCTAAAAGAAGTACCTAACAGTCAAGCTAAGTCCTTCAAAAAAATCTCGAGTACGGGTCCTACCCATTTGCATCACAATAGCAGGATAAGAGCATTCCTGCTCATAACACATGAATCAAAAACTCCTAGAGGCTGTCCAAAATTGATTAAAAATTATAGTAAAGTTGATTTTTAAGCTAGTCGTAATTGATCATTATAACTGGAATAATATTTTTAAAGCTTGTTCCGACTTTAGTCATAATCATTTATTTAAAAAATAACATTACCTTTCACAGGAAACACATTATCCAGTTAGTAGCGAAAATGATCGATGACTTAGTCCAAGTGACGAAGCCGATCGTTGACAAGATGAACCAGGAATTCCAGAACATGTGTCATAAGATCGTGGAAATGTACGAGAAGCAGGTAAAGATATATTTTTAATAGGTTTGTTCAACCCACTCAGGAGTAAATCACAATGCAACCCGGATGAACAAGGCATGTGGCCAAAGACCTTGTGGGTCATTTTTGGATTGGTGGACTTTACACGCCGCCAAGGTCTTTTTGGATAACTCCCATATGCACAGTTTCGCTCATGAACCTAGAGGGGTTCACCCTTTTATCCGGGTGCTAATTTTCAAATCGGTTCCACTTAGTATTAGATTAAGTGTTGAACTAAACAGCATTTTCAACATCATAATTCTATCAAAAGGATTTTTTCCCAGTTTTCTAAGCTTTGGTACTATGACACATTAGGAAAAAGACCCGTTCGTACAATAGATTCTAGTAACAGATTTACACTAACGTGAAAATACTTCAGATTTAAGTAGTCTGGAGTTTTTTTGTTAATTCTTTTTAATATCGTAATGATCCCACTAAACTGTGTACTTATCTAAAATATTGTTTTTGATCCTAAGGTGGAACCGCAAATCTCGCAGCTGTACAACAATATCTCGACCATGTTGAAAGAAAGCTTGGACGCGATCGTTGACGCCGCTACCTACTACGTTGCCCTCGCGACTGATTTCTTCGACAAACACAAGCCCGAGATTCAGGAGTTGACTAATACCTTAACTGAGATCTTCAAGGGTAAGGTTTAAGAATTTGATAGAAATATTTAAGTCAGTATTACGGGTTCCATTTTATTCGGCACTGCATTGATGGCAATACCTTTGGAAGATTGCTTACTTAGTTTATATATTTCTGTTTTGTTAGATTTTTTTTTATTTACTTAAATTTTATAACTTCGCTTAGAGTTACTGAATTTCTAATTTCTTTATTTATAGTGGGTATAATAATTTAATCGCTTAGTAGGTATTTTATGAATTAGTATTATTGTAACCGTTTGCCAAAATAGATGTTCTGAACAAGAATTCATCACAAATAGCAAGATCAGGAATATCATTGTGATAATAATGGTTTCTTTTATTTAATTTTAAAAATGTAATTCATCCAAATATTTTAATATTTTTTCAGACTTAACGAAAATTCTGGTAGCTCAACTGAAGGAGTGGCGCGCGAAGATGACAGCTGTCACGTCAGACCTCTTGAGTCAGATCAAGGAATTACCCGTCGTTTCTTTAATCAAGGAGAAGGTAAATAATGGCCTAATATTATTAAATCTACCACTGGGTAGCTGATAGTTTTCTGATACCTATCTTCATGCGAGAAAAAGTCTGTAACTTATTCTTTATGAACTCACAAAGTTCAGCAAATAATTTTAGCTTATTTTTTTTCAGTGGCAAGACTTATCAATCCCGCAACAGGCCTTGAATATTGTCAAAGAGATCCACAAAACTGTTCACGACATTCTGCCCACTGAGGAGGTTAAGAACTTCGCTGATGCTCTCTACAACTACATTGAGAAGGTATATTAAAATATTCTTATGGCATAAGCAGGCAAACGAGCTGACGAATCACCTGATGGTAAAGGATCACCGCTGCCTATGGATCTTAACAACACCAGACTGGGGTGTTACTAACGCGTTGCCTGCCAGGAAGGAAATCATATACACGCTGGGAAGAGAAAGAGACAAGGGAAGCAGCATCTTGATGAAGCAACAGGAATCAATTCTTTTAGGAACTTCGAATGATCGAACAAATCTTCGTACAAATTATGTTAATTCACACGTCTTCTCAATAGTCGTTGTTTTCATATTGAGTTTTTGATTTTGCCCAAATTCTTAGCTTTATATATTTTCTTAATTTTTCAGAAACTAAACCAACAGAAGGTTGATGACGTAGCGGAACTGCGCGTAGTGTACGAGAAGCTGGTGGCTGCCGTCACCTCGTTGGTGAAGTTCGTGAGGACCCAACTCAACGATCTGGGCGTCACTAATGTCCCAATGGTCAACAGTGTAAGTTAGAAATTTGTTCATCATCGCAAGCCACAACTGTCAATCACAATGTTATGAATTATGGACAATTACGGTTAATCACACACAAGGACTTATACAATATCTTTCTGTGGTCGAATTATAGCTAAGAAATATATTCAGTAACATTTGACAAAATAATAAAACCGTATCCTTTGTGTTTAATTGACCTTTCTGTATATTTTCACAGTTGCCATTCATTGGCCCCACCGCATTCAGCGCTCCTACCTTCGGCGGCTCTGCTTCCTTCAGCTTGTTGAACCAGCTCATACAAGGAGACATTCCGAACCCGATAGAACTCATCAAGGCCTACAGACCTCGCTCCTTCAACCCATTGGACGAGATGCCCGCTAAATGTGAGTCTATTAAAGTTTTGTTTCTTATGAACGGAAATATTGATGCTTCATAACAAGCATTGACTCAAGATCAAAGTTGATTATTTTTGTGTTTTCTGTTGTAGTTAAAGTTAAATGTTTCAATATAATATCTTCTACATTAAAACAATAGTATTTCAGTGTATGTGTCAACATTGACAGAAAGAAAATGAAAAGATACATAGAAAGATAGAGATATAGAAAGGATATTTTAACCTAATAAATAATACTTATTCATTTATTGATTCATTCGTACATACAATTAATAGAACATGATAATACATAAATGAGATAGTTTGTACAGGGGATATACTACTGTCTCATTCCTCATTTTGGTCAGATATTTTTGTCAGAATTTTGGTCAGATATTTCCATAAAAGAATACAAACAGTTTTTACTCAAATCAACTTTCATGAAGGTATACCTGACTCCTAACTTAACACCTTTAGTACGAGCGGTGGTAATCAACGGGCAGCACATCTTCACGTTCGACGGGCGCCACCTGACATTCCCTGGCAACTGCCGCTACACCCTGGTCCACGACCACGTCGACAGGAACTTCACGCTCATCAGCCAGCTCCAAAACGGACAGCCTAAGGCCCTCATCCTGGTCGACAAGAGTGGCACCACTATCGAACTGAAGGAGAACGGGCAGGTAATGAACTTGTTGTAGCCCTTCTGGAAGATTTTTTCTAGTATATATCAACAGTAAAGAAGGATGCTTTATGTCAACGTACTATCATGCAATGTTTTTGCTTTGCCAAAATTAATGCTTTAGACAATGTTATTCCAACTTTCCAATTCCAAGATCAACTGACTAACATATTGAATTTGCCTCTTAACTTTAATTAAATCTTTGATCTGAATAACTTTTATATTAAATGCCAAGCGAACGAAGTCGCGTGCTAAGCTAGTTAGTAATAGGAATAAACAACTTTATAGTTCAATACCTCTTCTAATTATTTAAGTTACTTCGTACTTCAGTTTGCCAATGGAACATCAGATACTAACCGTTACCTTGTTCCAGGTGGCCCTGAACGGCGCCAACCACGGCTTCCCAGTGATCGAACAGGACGTGTTCGCCTTCAGACAGCCCAACGGCCGCGTCGGGCTCGGCTCAAGCTACGGACTGATGGCCTTCTGTACTTCCAAGCTTGAGGTCAGTCTTCCGAAGGAGTCTCTAGGATTTGTATTTGGGGTTGGACTTGATCATTGAACGTAGGCTTTGTAACTACTGTATGAGGGTTTTAAGAACTTTAAAGGTCTTTTATTTCTTTGCCTCCTGTTGAATCCGCTAATGCTCTGAAGAGTTTGAATTTTTAATGAGTATGAATGGAAATATTTTTATTATAACCAAAATCTCATTATTTTTACATTAACCTAAAGGTTTCTCCTCTTGAAATTAAAGTAACATTCATTTACAATTGAAATTGATTTGAAAATAGCTAAATGGTTAAAATTTTAAAAAAAAATAAATTGTTAATGAGTTTTTACATACTGAATTATTCGTCCAAAATAATTTATCAACCTTAAAATTTTATTCTGTATAGAAAATAAATAACAAATTATCTTTATAGTGAATTTTCTTATGAAGTATTTCACTCATAAACGGTAAATAATTCAAGATTTAGTATTAATTAATAACAATATATAATTCAATACTGAAACGTACGTGGTATGTTACGATACTAAAATGAAACTATTTCTTCTGAACAGGTTTGCTACATTGAAGTGAATGGATTCTACCTCGGCAAGATCCGCGGTCTTCTCGGAGACGGAAACAACGAACCTTTCGATGACTTCAGGCTTCCGAACGGCAAGGTCAGATACAATTCGATTCATTGTCTATATATTATAATTATAAGATCTGATAATATGGATATATACCTCACAAAAATACGACAGACAAATCTGTCCATAATCACTCGACTTAAAATTACATTTTATTTTTATCTGTATGTTGGGATATTGTATTTTTCGATAAAGTAATCTTTAATATTTTGTCTTCTTAACATACAACACAGAGCCTAAAGCAGTGAAAATAGAAACATGTACAATATTATAAAATATTTAAATTTCGTCTCCTAAACGGAAGAATAGTGAATAAAAGGTTGTAAGAATTCAACATTCCCATGGATGAAGTCGTGGGTCGCTCATAAATAAGCTAGCTAAATGAAAACCAAGTTACGACCAAACTGTGAAAACTAGAGCGCCGCGTAGCAGGATTTGAACTCAGGACCTCCCATTCGAGAGACCATCGTTCAAACCAAACTCACTACTATAGAAACTTTATTTTTACGTATCTTAATTATTTTCTCAGATTTCAACATCAGAGAGTGAGTTCGGTAACGCTTACCGCTTGGCATCAAGCTGCGCTCAAGTGAAGACCCCCGAGCACTCCCACCACCAGCACGTGATGCCGCTGCCGCCGGCATGCGAGGCCGTCTTTGGAGGCCTGTCCCCGCTCCGTCCCCTATCCTTATTCCTGGATGTTACGCCTTTCAGGTAAAGTATCAATTTTTGATCAGTAAAGGTAGAACATTTTTAGATATAAATTAGCATCTTATTGAATCATTTCATACACATGGTGCACGCGTTGGTTTATTCCATCGTAACCATATATTTTATTCTTCATAACAGATTGAACTTAATTAATTGTAATAATTATACAGATATAATTAATTGTTATTACAGTACAATTTTTATTTTAAAATGATTCTTTTATAGTTTTTATGTTCTTTTTGTTGACTCATAGTACATCGATAATACTTTTGTTATTTCTGATGTGTATTCGCAACGAGTACCATCTACACGTAGCACACTTGCTCATATGTCGGCTATCCTCATATAAAAAATCTTTAAAATTTTATTTGTAAATAGTACATTAAACCAACTCTTCTTTCTACAGACAAGCGTGTATCCACGCAGTTACCGGGGACGACGACGCGTCCTACCACCAGGCCTGTGACCTCGCCCGAGGGTACGCAGCCTTGGCCCTCACCGGCATGTTGCCAGCTATCTTACCAGACCGTTGTGTCAAATGCACAGACGCCGATTCACCTAAATCAATTGGCGACACGTACGAAGTTAAACTACCGAACAAGCAAGCCGATATCGTCGTTGTCGTTGAGATCACCAAGGTAATATAATAGGACCCCTTTTCTTTTCATATAATGTACATGACATGTGAAGCACCCTTTGGTATATAACTTTTCCACCACTGTCTATTTTAACTTTTCTTAACTTTTTTGAATCAAAATATGACATATTCAAAGATTTTGAATGTATCTAAACTAGTTTACATTATGATAAAAGCCATTGAAAATAATCACAAAAACATAACAAATCTCGTTTCAACGATAACTCATTAGAATAGTTGTTTTATCAATATTATTAGTTTTATATTAATTACTCATAAAGTAATTGTTATATTACCTAACTTTACGTTATTTTGTAGTATAATTTATTACTATTATTATATGACTGTGAAACGATAAATTTCTTTATTTATCAGAAGTAAAGTTATTCATGTTTTTTCATAACAGAACAACGAAAAGCATTATAGGGAAGTAGTAGTCCCACTAGTGGGAATGCTGGTCGACAGTTTAAAGAGCAAGCGCATCAACGACATCAAGGTGTTCCTTATAGGCGTCACCTCGGAGTACCCCTATCCCATCATCTACGATACTGATCGTGAGTACCTCTCTTTTTATTAACCTTTTAGTATCGCACAAGGTGTCCTTAACCTTCAGGACGACAAAGGTATACTTCCACTCTGTTCCAGTGCGGAATGGTGGAAGGGATAGCGACCAATTCAAATTCTGTGGGTTTTTATGCAGTCTACCGCCCTCTCTTCTGACTTAACGATCGCTATGTAACAGTTACAACAACAACAACAGTTTTACGTGTCCTCCGAAGCGCACCCTATTGACATCAGGGCACCTTTCAACATTTTCCTATTCCTGTTTCTTTTCGTATTAAATTCTATTATTGAATTTAATTTTACATTCTATAACCTAGCACTGGCCGACAATCAGGAAGTATCAACAGAGTTCGTTAATTCGTAATTAAAATAAATGGTTTATATGTTTTGTGTCTGACTAACAATATACTTAAAGCTACAGTTATAGTAGTATCTATGAAAACATGAGATAGTCTATGGTAACATGGATGCTCGATAGTTGTTCATAATGATAATGTTATTGTGTCGTAGAAATTACTGTGCTTTCTTATGTAAGATTCGTGTTTCATTCTTCTCACCTCCCTTTTACTTCGCAATAGTCCGATTCTAAAATTATTTCTCTCTTGTTCTTCTAGTGAAACTGAAGCAGCCTAAGATCCAATTCACGGATGAGAGTCACTACGACTTCCTCAAGCCCATCGACCTGCATCAGCCGGCACTCACCACATACGAAGAGGCTGCAGTCAACATTATCAATGACATCAAACAGAAATTCGGTAAAGAAATATTTCAACCATTAATTTGTTCCTTTTTATGGAAACACATGAAGTACACGACAAATGTAAAGAGATCAAAGCATTACAGAAAATAATAATATTTCGTTTCGTCCTATGAAGAAGAACTCTCGTACCAGTCAACAAATGAAAGAGCTATCTAGCTAGCTATCATCTATAGTCAGAAATGCAAATTCTATTCTGAACAAATGAGAGGCTAACTTCAACCCATTCATGATTTACGAAATAGTCTGTTGAGCGAAAGCGAAGCCTGCGCAAATGCGAAAGTTTGTAACGGTCTATAGATGGATGAAGGTTCCTCTTTCCCGCAAAAACTACTGAACGTATCTGAATGAAATTTGACACAGATATGTTATGGTCTGGAATAAGAAATAGACTACGTTTTCCCAATGTACCTAGCACGCGGACGAAGCCGCGTGCGGAAAGTTCTTTATATAAAAGTTACATTTCATAACCCCTCAGTATAACCAGCCGGTCGAAGATGCAATTATATATTAATTATATGATTTTGGGTTTTTTAGGTCTTTATAACGTAATGGTGACGTACAACTCGATTTTCGACTTGCCGCTTCGACCAGGAGCGGTGAAACACTTCGTAGACGTTATTGAGGAAAAATGTGACAGACATTTCTTCCCTGTGAGTATTTTGTATAAATTCTTTTTTACAGTTGGCCACAGTTGCATTAAGTGCAAAAGTTGTTTCTTTGTTTCGAATCTCTGGTCATTATGACCTGACCTTAATCGGTGAAGGCTTGTGGGCCTCATGGAAAATGATAGTACAACTTAACTTATAAAATAGTTTGTAGGTTCTATGTTTTCTGTTGCAAGCTGGCCTAAGCAGCTGGCATCTCGCGATACATCATACGCCAGACACTCTAGCATGCCAAAATGACATGAGATGTACAGTACTCTGTGCCGTCCCGAAATGGAAATTCATTTAATTTGTACAAAATTCAGTTATAAGTCCTCGAAGGTTTTTCTAATCTGTGTCGTATTGTTCACCATAATTTTGTCTTCCAGATTGACATTGCAATGGAGCTGGGATACGAAAACAAACGAGCCAATGAAGCTATGACGCAGACCCTCGTCACCGGAACAAAGAGCATCACTTTCGGAGGCAAACCCGTTGTCGGTAAGTCATGAGGATGTAAACTATCCTGGTATATAGACCGATCCAAACAGTTTTGAGTTTAAGCATTATGGTCGTACCCTACTGAATGCTACAGTGCCACACTTTCAACGGGCCAATAATGTAAGGGTTGCCGTAGATATTTGGTTTTGGGTGTTAGTAACGTCCACGCTTGAGTTACTAGGACTTCCAGTGCGAAATATGAGCATTTATTTATTTACTAACAAACATTTCCCTTTTGCAGTTGCACACAAGAACATGGAGGCCAAACAAGGACCTGTAGACCTACCAGCTGACTCCTGTGTAGAAATAATGTACAAGGTAAATATTTGATTCTTATAGTTACGTAATAATCATCCTGTCAACGTTAAAGTGCACCAATATGCGACTTTCAGTCAAATGAATTAAAGGAAAAAGAAACCCTTCATCTTTGCATCATCAAAAACCAATATATATTTGTCACATCATTATATGCAGCATTAGAATAAAATTCTATGCATCGAGCTTAGTGTAAGAATGAACATTCATATATTTTATCCTTATATCCATTGGTTCATATATTCTAAATATATTTCCCAACTAAACGACTACTATTAAAAGTGAGTAAGGATTCCTTTGTTGTTCCTGTCAGAAAAATAAGATGTCAAAAAAGTAATAAATTATTAATATCCCTCCAGCTGGACAGCAACATAATCTCTGGGCCAGCATTCTGCGAGCAGAGTCCTGAGCAGAAGAAACAGATCCTGCAACAGACCGTGAACAGCATCACCAACTCCATGCTGCGTGAGACCTTGGTCCAGCAGTGTGCCTGCGTCTACGTTGATCCCTTCAGGGTACGCTCAGTCTGCGTCAACATGGAAAGGAAGTTTGCTGTGAGTACAATTACAAATAGTTGTGGTATTGTATCCGATCAAGAATCCGGCTCGAAGGACCAATTTTTAAATTGAATTTTATAATTGGGTCGCAATAGTTCTCATTATAATTCACTGACTTGTCCACATTGTACCAAATGTTACTGGTACTTTAAATAAGTTATAATAATAGTTCAATATTTAAAAAAATATATATTTTATTAATGAGAATTTTCCTATTTGCATAGCGATACCAGTAGCTTCATTTGATACGTTTGTTTAGTTTTATGTAGTTAACAGTATTATGGACAATAAATTGGTGTTTACCTTTAATTGATTGTGCATTTAGCATATGATACTTTGTTTCTGTGTAACTTCTGTGTACTTGTAACTGTGCAACAATCGTTGGTA
>DWJZ01001625.1:0-22512 GCA_018249125.1 Asbolis capucinus
TACGGGTCAAATCTTGCAAGCTTAATTAGACCCACTTACTCTTACACTACGGAGCCGAAATTTTGTATAAAGTCTTCATCCTGATGACAATGCATTTTTAAGACAAGCATGACCTGATACTACGGTCAGGATTGGCTCCAGACAAGGGAACTTACAACGATTAACAATACAGTTATGAAATTTTGTGTGTTTCTTTGTATTATGGATCTATATTGTGTTTTCGAATATTTTTCATACACCCTATTAATTTTCTCTCCAAACTGACAGACAAATGTTTGGCAAACATTCATAAAGATTTCCACTAACTCCATTAAACTCCAAAAACTTTATTGAGAGTTAATTAAAAATGCTTCTTTCTCAAACTTCCTTACAAAGTTTTGAATTTTCCCGTCAGCGTCTAAACGTTGAACCATTCATCATGCTGTCGGCGAGTTGCGAGAGAAAAGTAATTTTGAAAAGATACAAAGAACTTTTACGATTTGTAATTTTTATCTTTAGGAGAACGAAATGTTTTGTAGATTTGGGGTAAAAGTTTTACAGAATGTATTTATGTTTATGTTATACGATAACTAGGATCCGCACGCGTCGTCGTCCACCTGGTATATTGATAAGATAGTATATGTTATTCCAGGCTACAATTTATACTTGTACCAAATTTCATTCAAATTCATTCAGGAGTTTTTGTGTGAAGAAGTAACAAACTTCCATCCATCCAACTATTCATTTATCCATCCATCCATCCTCACAAACTTTTGATATATACGAAATAGATTCATCTATGATACATTAAGTGTGAAGCGTTTATTGCGACATCGCACAACACGTAACACGATGACGTCACGACGAAACCTGAATCACGCTATCGGAGTTTTCTGTATCGTTAGCATATATACAAGGTCCGACTAACAACTGTTGGAGCTCGGCCGTTCCCCAGGCATCACACCTCGCCTGGCGGGAGATCTCCCCTTTGCTAAACTAAACTAGCTCGGCAGCTTGAGTCGATTGTAAGCGGTCGAAAAAGTTAAGCAACAGCAAACGCTGTTGCGATAATCGCAAAATTTCATGAGCGCTTCCGTGCCTCGGATGGCACGTAAAACCATCAGTCCCCATTTTCGTTAAATAGCAATCGTTAAGCCATGTCGGAGTCCTGCAAAAAAAAAATCCACCACTTGAGTTGGCCTCTGCCACCACCAATCCACTTCGGAGTAGCGTGGTAGACCTAGGCCTCCTAAGTCCTGAGAAGAGGCCTGTAATCAGTGGACCATTAATATTGGCCGCGACAAAGATTATTTACGACATTACACAAACATTTCTTATCTCAAAAACAATAAATTTGTCATTAAGTTAGTGCACACAAAATTAAGTTCAATTAACTGTACAAAACAAAATCTTGGTTAAATTGTTTGCACTATCAACACATTACGTAGTAGTAAAGTTATAAAAGAAAAAGTTAAAATTAAATTTTTATTAAACTTGTAATTTCAAATCGTCAGGTTAATTTAAAATATCTTGTTTGTTATTCATATTATCTTAAAAGGTATTTACTATTATTACAACTTCTACTTATAAATTATAATTAATATTATCATGAGCGGTTCCGTGCTCCGGAGGGCACGTAAAGCCGTCGGTCCCGGTTGTTGTAGTAAGCGTTAAGCCACGTTAGGGGCCCATGGGCGGCATAAAGACTTCCGACACTTGGGTTGGCCAGTAACCCCTTCACCAATCCGCATTGGTGCTCAGTATGAGGAACCCGTGCTCAGTAGTGGGCCATTGGGTGGAAGCCATTATTTCACCAATCTACACTTGGGCAGTGTGGTGGAGCATGGCCGGTGTCCCTCACATTGTGAGCGGAGACCCGAGCCCAGTAGTATTATTTGTAGAAATGAGGACTACTGTGGGATACAGGTCATTATATCTTCATCACTCATCATCATCATCATACATGTAAATCTATATTACTAATATTACTTGTGCGTTAGTTAATCTACGAAACGGCTCACCCTATTTCAATACTGTTTTAATTTGTATATTGGTCAGCTTGGATTCATTTTCAGAGTTCGTAATAATCAAACATAAAAAAGATATCCCAATTTAAAGACTCCTGTCTAAAACCCTTAGCTATACTAAAGCGAAGCGAGCAATTACAAATTTATCAATAAAACCTACACAGAAATAGACAGATAAATTAAAACAATTGTTAAGCACTAAATTACAATAGATAAAACTTGCGACAAATATTTCAAATTGGCTAAGATTAACAAAATCTATTGTTCTGACCAAAATTAAAACATCACAACCACATTCCGAACAATAAATACTTGGTTGAATTTATTATCATTGAAAAACTATTAATACATCAACATTGACATACCACATCGATACAATCGAATAAATATCTATTGTTTGACGTTTGCCATTCGTTTTCGATTAGATCTAAGTGGCCAGCTCCCGAATAAACACGTTCCTAATTTGAAATACCCGCCATTACCAGAATAAGCGCGTTCTAATTTTAATAACACCCGCCATTACTGTTTACGCGGCATCACTATCAATTTGACATTTGGCAAATTGTTGATCTTTGACCGAAGACTGTGTTTGAGTTTTAAAATAAACCTGTACTGAGTTAATTTATCGGTTGTATTACTCATTCGATTGTTGCACGTCATCGAGTGAACATGTGTTATAATGTGAAGTCACTATGCGTTGCCTGTTGTTAGTTTCGTTCGCAAGTTTGTTGTGTATGTGTGTGTGTTACGATATGATTGTCGGTGATACTGTGCACAGGAAAATGGTGTTTCACCAGAGAGTGAAGGACTTTGCTATACCGTTTAAGAAACGAATAAAAACTTTGTCGTACGTTGATCCAGAGAAGAGGGTTATAAAGGTATTTTTTTTCACTATTCACTGAGCTAGATTCATTTTAAGATAACTTAAGATTAGTTTTAAGAATTTAAAAGATCTTATATCATATAAAATTATCTTAAAGTCAAATCCAAATCATTTATTTCATGTAGCTATTTACTGTTATGAACTTTATTTTAATACTCTTATGAACTCTTATCGTAAATCATTACGTTTTAGTTAAATTCCTCAATCGTTATATTAAAATAACTCACGATTAGCATTTTAAATTTAAATTATAAAACTTAAAATTAAATAATATAACTTAAAAATAACGTTATGTTTTATTTTTTATTTATTCAGGAGATTCGATATTCGAATTTGCTAGTTTCCACCCGCGACTTCGCCCGCGTCTTACGTACGTTGATAAATCGTAGCCTATGTGAGATTCCTCTTTACTATCTATCTCTGTGTCAAATTTTATACAGATCTGTTCCTGTATCCATCCATTCTACAAACTTTCGCATTACATTAGCAAAATTATTTTTTTAATAAGAGTTAAGATTATTTTTCAATAATGTCTACCTACATTTCTACATTTAAATATTAATAAATATCTTTGGACAACTCTAAAACGGCCACCTGACCCCAAACTAAGCATTTGCTTGTATTACGGTGATCAAACAACTGATAAACATACATATGTATATACTTGTAAATACATACTTATTTATATTACACACCCAGACACACAGAACAAACGTTCCTGTTCATCACAGAAAAGTTTGACCTGCGTGGGAATCGAACCCACGACTTTCGGTAGTAGTCAGATTCACTAACCACTAGACCAACCGGCCTGTCAAATCCAAATAAAATGTAGGTACTCTTTGTTATAGCTTTACTAGGTCATATTACTCATATTTTACTATGAAAAATATACAATCATATAATATATGCATATATAATTGATACATTACTTATCACAATACATATTTAAAATTAGTCATGTACATATATGCGGCTACTTCGTTGATGTGGCGGCCGTATATATTTTAATGCAAAACAACGAACTTTAGACATACATAATAGAGATGTGGCCACGAGTTGCCGACTAGTCGGCCTCTTCACTACTACACCGACTAGTCGGTACTCGGCCCGTCAGCCTAGTCGTCAAGTCATAGTCGACATCTTTCCTCTCTACTTTACTTTCGTCACGATACGAAGAGATATTGACATACAAACTTCTGGAACAAGAGTTCCTGGGTTCAAATCCTGCGGCGCGCACCTCTCTTTACTATCAGTTGCTACAAGAAAACCTGCACCCTTGAATCTCCATAAAGTTCTCAAAGATGTGTCAAGTCCACCAACAGAACTTGGGCAACGTGGTGTACTGTGAGCTGTACCACTCACATTATGAGTACCCTTATCGAGTTGCATGATGACGATGTATTCAAAAGCCATTGTTGGCTTTACAAAAGGCACGTCGTTTCACATGTGTTTTACAAGATTAATACATCACTTATCTTAATAGGTACATACTCTAACCTACTCATTTTAATATCATACATACCTGATGTACCTACTCAATAAAATTGTAAGGAATTATAACTTTAATTTTGTCAAGAAAATAAATGGAACGCATACAAGAAGCAAGTAACATTCCGTCGTGTTTATGTTAACCTTGTTCCAAGACAATGTCAGATTTGCGCAGAGTAATACCTAGTATTTTTTCTAAAGTTCTCGTATCACACTTTTTTGTTTATTTAATGACCACTGTCTTATTTTATTCTACTAAGCTATTTTTTATTACAAGCTTTTATTTAACTTGCAGTGTATGTTTGTATATTAGTATCCTTACAAGCGGTGATAGCCTAGTGGTTAAGAATTCGGCCTTCTACTCGGAGGACCGGGTTCGAAGCCCAGGGCGCGCACTTCTGGCTTTTCGGAGTTATGTATGTTTTAAGCATTTAAATGTCACTCGCTATAACGGTGAAGAAGAACATTGTGAGGAAACCTGCATGCCGGGGAGTTTGCAAAACTCAAAGGTGTGTGAAGTCTGCCAATCCGCACTTGGTCAGCGTGGACTATGGCCTTAACCTTCTCATTCAGAGAAAAGGCCCGTGCTCAATAGTGGGCCTTGATGTATTGAAACGATGTTAGTATATTTATATTTATTTTGTTACGAATCAAATCTTGCAAGTTTAATTAGACCCACTTCCTCTTACACTACGGAGCTGAAATTTTGCATAAAATTTTCGTCGTGATGCAATGCATTTTTATGACAAGCATGACCTGATACTACGTTCAGGGTTGGCACAGACAAGGGAACTCCTCAACGGTTAACAATACAGTTATGATATTTTGTGTGTTTCTTTGAATTATGGATATATGTATAATTAAAGTTATTTTGTAATTATTTTTAATAAATCTTGTTTAATGTGCGTAACACTTGCCATTGTCCTAATATTATAAATGTGAAAGTTTGAATCCAAATTAATCATTTGTAGAATTTTTTACAGCGGGTTTGCATAAATTTGTTAATTGCATAAAGGGCTGATCCGACTTAGATATGGTTTTCATCGATGTTTTTGATAGACTTGCAACTAAAATATAGATTTTGCACTATTTAAATTGTTTCAACACTAAAAACCTTTATTGCTTCTTTGATTAAATAACGTGTTATCTTAAGAACAAAACTAGGTTCTTGACTAGGGTTGCCAACTTTTTTTCGTTTGAATATAGTTTTTTTTTTTAATATAGTACGCTTCAAAAAATATAGTATTTTATGGAGAGAATACAAAATAGTTACATTTTTAAGTAATTTGTTTCAAAAATCTTTTTTTTTGCTTCACGCACACGCACATTACGTTAGTTGAACGAAAGGCGCGTTCAAAAATGTTGGAATGTTTTTTGATTAGATATAGTGTTGCAAAACACAAAAATTTATATTGTGTACTGAAATATAGAATTTTCGCTTACTATATATTTCTTGAACAGTATATAGTATGGAGTCCCGAAATACAGTATAATCTATATAAAAAACAGTGCCACGTTTCGTTGTAATTTTATAACTCAAGAACGGGCTCACCTATCCAAACCAAATGTTTAGGCTTTGTTTGGACTATTTAGTAGATGGTTTATGTGAAGTACACACAATATCGGTAGAGTGGTTCTTTATTTATCACATTGTTTGTATTTGTAAATGGGCATTTTACTCTATTTCACGCGGATGAAGTCGCGGGCAAAAGCAAGTACTATATAATATAGTAGTGTTGGCAACCCTACACACGTGTTTGCGTGCCTCGATTTTACAGTAATGCATTTTTCCGTGCTTCAGAGGGCACGTAGGTCCCGATTGTTATTATTAGATACCAATCGTTGAGCCATGACGGTAACCTTTGGGTAGCATAAAAACTTCCATTTAGTTTGGCCACTAAACCCTCCACCAATCGTACTGGTGCAGCGTGGAATATGCACTAGGCCTCCGCAGTATCATTAACCCATGCTCAATAACAGGCCATCCGCCATCTCGATACATGACATCATTCGTTTAATACAACAGTAAACAAAAATAGAATCATTAACTTGTTTATGTTTACAAATACCGTCAACTATTGATATCTCATTTTGTTTACAATATCAACACGTTCTCAATTCGATTCTGTTATCGGTTTGGTATTTTTATTGTTCCATGGGTTTTGAATTTGTATATAATTTGTGTATGTAATTTATACTAATATTTAAGAAGAAATTATGTGATTTTTTGTGGAATTACTAGGCCGATTGAAAAATTCTCTTAGTGTCAGAAACCTATGTAGGTTATAAAATATTTTCAAAAACGTTAGGGGTCCATCTGAATACTTCGATAATGTAACCCAATGTGTGAAAATAAAACCAAAAAAATCTTTACATCACCGACGCTGTGGAAATTATTGACAATAGAGCAAAGTGATGTACCTACTACAGTTTTATAGAGGACATCAATATCTACAAATAAGTTTTTAATACCATATGTCATTATTACAGTTATATCACAATAACTATTTTTTTCTAGTAACTGCCTCTTTAGAAGCAAAGAGAGGACAGTTTTTAGTTTGTTAACAAAATAGAATACGAGGTCATTGACTTTCACAATCAATGTTTTTAATGTTTGGACAGCTCGCTGCGCGGTGGTTTGTGTGAATACTGAGTTGTCTGGAAGGTTGAGCATCATAGGGTGCGATGGTATGTGGATGGGTGAACGATATTGATAAAAATATTAGTAATATATGTAGATATTAATTAACTCTGTCTGTTACGTTCTGTATCTCTGTCTGTTATTGAGTGACAGAGGCTATATACATTTCTAGGAAAATAATGTATAATATATAAAGACAATAAAATGTTGAACCAGCGAGCGCACGGGCACACGGTTGACGGAGTGCAGGGCATATGAAAATGCAGAAGCCTATTCACTCTTGACTTGAAGACATTTATGTACATACATTGTAATCGAACAGGAACGCGGACACGGACAACTTATTCCAGTACTTTGCGGCACGGGTGATAAAAGACGAGGCGAAGCGCGCCGTATATACTGACGGGATGTTAACAACGGATACCCACCGTGCATCGACTCGGTCGATGATGGAGTGGGGATGGGGGAATGCTCATCACAGAAATGTTTACTCTGGGTGGAATCGAACCCACGACCTCCGGCCTGGTAGTCAGGTTCACTAACTAGACTCACGACTAGGCTATAGACAGTTTGATCGAAGTTAAAGACCTGAGCTCTGATCGATTGGCAAGCTGCCTTGTTAGTTCAATGATATGCAAGGTTTATTATAAGGATGCAAGACTATGAAAGGCCATGTCCTCATGACGTCATATACACACAATAGACACACCGACCATGTATTTATTTGTTGACTAGCGATGTTCAAACAAGGTGCTGCTCGGAGGAGAACTTTTAAAATCATAAAAAATTATCGGTCTAAAATCGACTTATATACCTAATTCCATTTTCGTTGCGTGCGTAGAACTTTGATGCGTAATAAAAAAAAATTGACAAATGATTTCCCGCTAATTTTTATTTTGTTACCAAGAATGTTGCACGTTTTAAAAAATATCACATTCGAAATTCAAATAGTTTCGATTAGCTATAAGAGCAAAACTTTTAGTGTGCCCCATACATTTAAGCATATATACATACATATGTATGTTTTTCAGTTGTCTGATCACCATAGTACAAGCTAACGCTTAGTTTGGGTTCAGATGGCCGTGTGTGAGGTGTCCAAACATATGTATTTGTTATTATAACTTGTTATACTACCGATCTGTTTACTACTTGTTATGCTTATTTGTGGTTTAGTTTAAGATGTATTTTCGTTTTGTAAGCATGATTTGCAGAAATTAGTAATTTTTACAAGCTCTTATTTAACTTGCAATATATGTTTGTATGTTACGGGTCAAATCTTGCAAGATTAAACCCTTGCACTATGACGCTGAAATTTTGCATACTGCTTCAATTCCGGCGGGAAATTAATAATGAATATATCATTAACGTAAGGTAAATTTCTTTTACAGGGTGTAGCAGTTATAGACAACGATTTCTCGCACGCCAGTGCCAACATAACAGAAGGAGGAGTGGGTTATACATACGTCACAGTGAGGATGAAAAGTCAAAGGCACCACCCACTCAATTTTGAAGTTGAAATCTATGTTTAGTTTACCTTATACCACTGAAGAGGAGATGAAGAGAAGAGAATGAGAAATAGTTTACCTGATACCAAAAAACTGTTATGAATAAGAAGAGAAAAAGAAGAACGTAGAAAATCTTGAATGGTTAACAGAAAAATGTAAGAAAATATGAAGTGATTAATTGTAATTGTAAGAAAATATGATATGATTAATTTATCGTTCAAATTAAATTGTGTTTTGTAAATAAGCCTATCTATATTGGAATTTGTTATAAGTTATGTATAATTCGTGTATGTTTTCTAATGTATTAAATATAAAACTCAGCACGAAAAAAAGATCGACCTGTATAATAGTTACTATATATTTTAGTGTATAAATCCTGATAAAATTATTGTATAATTAATTATAAAAAATATCGACTGAAATGAAATGTCAGTATCTAATTTTTTCATATAATTTTATTGTAAAATAATATAAAATAAAATTGTTTAATTCTTAACATGTATACGAATTAATTACGTGAAGATTCAAACAGTCAAATAGAAATTGTAAACGTAAATATATATTTTAAAGTATAATTATTATTGTGATCCCATAAAAAGTTCTGGTAGCGGCCATTTGCAATAACATCACTACATAATATAAAAAAGTCGTCATCCGACTTTGTCTGTCAGTTTATAGCTTTCTTAATTAAAACAAAATTAATCAGGTGGGATCTGTGTCAAGCATTTACTTATTTTAGGTATAAAAAAAATCCACGCAACAAATTTCGTTCTAGTTTTCACTGTTATTTAGACAATTTATTTCCTAAACTTATACACACAAAACATTGTAAATAGGTTTTGGTAAAATAGAGAAAATTCCATATTTTGTGATGAAGCCGTCAAAAAAGATTTGTTTGCGTAGTTATTTTGCATGCGTTGGCTAAACCATATGAGATACATCAAATAAACATACTTCAGAAATGTATATCATAAAAAGGCCTACAAAAAAGGCCTCCATAGCATATATCTATCTCCTAAGGTTCACGTGCACAAGCAGTTTTCAACTAAATAATTAATAACAAATAAAACTTTATTATCTGAAAAACTACCGAACGGATCTGATTGAAATTTGGCACAGAGATAGATCATAGTTATGAATAACAATAGGTTACTTTTTATCAACATAAAAATAGGGTGAAGCTGCGGGCGGACACTAGTCCAACATAATTTTTAGTTTAGGAACACTATGTGAAATTTGATCAGTTGCGTGGCAATTTACCTTAGAGCAGTTGATGGATAGAATTTTAAGAACTGCTGTAAATAGCTGAATTATCGATTGATTTGTATGTATGTTCATTTTTGTTGTCTATAGGTTATTGAGTATAAAAAAATATAAACATGATATGTTTTTTATGTCTTTATATAGGGAAGGTTGCTATGATTGGACCAGACAACGTTAAGGTGTAATATTTAATGAAATAAAAGTGATAGAGTTAAAGTTATGATTTATATTTCATCCATTTTTGATATAGATACGATTCTATGTTTATTTCAATAACAAAATAATAGACATTCCGCTCGGAACCGCTGCCTAGGAACATACTCTGCATGTTCTAACGTGGTTAATTCTTGAAAAACCAAGGCGCCGGTCTATTTATCGCAACCTCAATAATGTGTATTAAATATTATAATTTAATTTGTGTAAAACAAAATTCATTTGATAGCTATTTTATAAATAGTTCATCTTTAGTATTAAACTGGTATTTGTAACCGTTAATGTATTTTTATTTCCACTATTCAGTTACATTAGAGTTTTAAATAGACACGACCGCTGAAGAAGAATCCTGTTTTATATATTTTTTTGTGACGTCAGTTATGTAAAAGTAAGAGTTGTCAGTAATGAAAGACGTTAGTTATGAGTTACAGTTAACAATTACTAATTATTTTATTTATTTATTTAATGTTTACCAACAGTTTGGTCATGAAACAAAGTTTACACTCGATAATGTCTTATACAATATAACAAAACCAATAACAGGCAAACGCCACAGCAGTGATAGCCTAGTGGTTTCAACATTGGCCTCTCGAACAGGAGCTCCTGGTTCAAATTCTGCGGCGCACCTCTATATTTCAAAGTTAAGTGCGTATGAAAAGTTGATTATACTACAGTGAAGAAAAACGTGAAGAAACCTGCACTTCCCAAAATTCTCCATAAAGTTCTCCAAGATGTTTGAAGTCTTCCAATACTTGGCCAGCGTGGTGGACTATGGCCTGTACCCTTCACATTGTGAGAGGAACTCCGAGCCCAGTAGTTATGAGTTGCAATAATAATAATTAAAATTTGCAGTTATAGTTTACATTTACTTTTTTATCATGCAACCCACTGGTCCACTACTGGGCTCAGGTCTCCTCTCAACATGAGGGGCACAGACCATGGTCCACCACGCTGGCCAAATGCGGAGTGGACACACACTTTCAAGAACTTTGTATGTTTCAGAATAAAATTATTAACAACAAATTACATATGATTTTAAACTCGATTCATCGTTACGCCTTACAGCTACAGTTCAGCCAGTGCATCTGTAATATCGTGAGTACCCATAGTTTAATGAACAAATTGCATATTTTATGGATTGCATGTTAACATAACAAGGGTACCATATCGTTAGTTGTTATAAAAAGGCGGTATACTTTGTAACAATCTCTGTAAAAATGCATTAAAGCAATTTAAGCTTGCTTAAACCTGGATTAAGCAATCATGGCTGGTATCCCTTCTTAGACATTTCGCCAGTACGAACGTCGCGCTTTGCGTCTTTCATCATACCGCGAAGGACTGGAATAAGTTGCCAGCGTGAGTGTTTCCGTTCGATTACAATGTATCTTCAAGTCCAGAGTGAATAGGCTATTGCTAAATTAGTGCGCTTTACCATCTAAAACCACATCGCCACTTACCATCAGATGGGATAGTGGTCAACACTAATTTATAGAAAGTAAAAAAAAAAAACTGGACAAACATACATATATGTAAACATACATAGCTTATTTTTATCCACGTACCTACACGCGAGCGAAGTCGAGGGCCAACACTAGTCAGATAAAAAAAAATCAACACACAATTAACCAAAGTAATTAATCATTAAGCATTTTAACGAACAAAACGACCAACTGTCAGTTGTAAAACGGTCATAGTGCACGCGTGGCTAACGGATCGGAACCGGACGGTCACCGGACACGCACCGGAACAGGTACGTTACATTGTAAAGTTCACCTCGCCCATTCATCCTCATTCACTCTCAGCCGGAGGTTTAGTACCTATTAAATGTTTAACGATTGTGTTAACTTATTAATTTTGCAATGGAACTTTAAGTTATTAATAGATTAATTAGCACCTGATTTGTGAGATTAAATTTATTTATTTATTTATAAAGACACATAAAGTAAACCAATTCTGTCTTATTTACCGAGTAGGTATAAAACGTGACGTCAGTCCTTTAAAATAATCATTTTAATAAATCACTGAGATGGCTTCCAACAGTAATATTGCGTCCATTTTAGTTATGTAAATTTCAGAAGCACATAATACATCTGTATCTTATAATAAAATATTGGTTTATTATTAACAACTTATTACTTATATAAAGGCTTGGTTTTTAATTATATGGTTCCTGTATAAAACTGATATTCTTACCAGATTTTGTTAAAAATCTTAGGTCAATTAACCTCGCAGAATCTCGGGCCGAGACCCCGTCAAGTGGCTCGTGGCATTGTACCAGTTATACCGCCTTTCAAGTATACTTCAATAGACCAGTACAGTGGAGTATGCTCTTCTTCTCCTTAAGTCCACACAAGAGATCCTCAGTAAATAAATTATTAAATGTTGAAGTCAAATATAACTTTTTAAATAAAAATTCTTCAGTGGCATCACAACTTATTAAGAAAAAAAAATTATAACCCGGACGCTTCCGCTGTGGACCGGGCGTTCGTTTTTTGACGATACCGAACCGGAACTGCAGAACCGGTGACACCGGAACAGGTAAACATGACTCCTTTACCAAAAAAATGTTATGTCCAATCGATGTTTTCGTTAAGATTTTAGAATTTAAATGAGAATTTACAATTTGCAATTATTTTTAGTAGCCGTTCTTGTTCGTACACGATATTAAGATTATTTCATATAAAAAATATATTTTAAAAATATCGTTTGTAGTTATTTGTGCTACTATGAACAACAAAATAAGATTTACTAATTTCTACATGAATGTGTGACAGTAGATGAGGAATATAAAATAGTCTAAGTTAGTTATTTTACGTTAAATAAGTAAAATTAATACCAGCTGATGGTAAGTGGTGATGAAATCTTTAACGCGCCCACACGTAACGTAAAGTACATTAACTTAGTGAAAGCTTATCCATTTTTGATATTTACATTATGATCGAACAGGAACACCGACGCAGGCAACTCCTTCGCTATTCCCTAGTAAATACAATAATACGCGTATGCAAAAGTGATAGCAGTCAAAAAATTGTCATCATAAAAAACGTGTCATTAACGTTCAAAGTCAAAAGTGTGGCACCCGAACAGGCTTTAAGGGTTAAAAGATTAATCAGATCATTTCGCAATTCATTGTCAACCCCAGTGGTTCTTAACCTTTTGGCGATGGTCATTCAACAAAACGTTGCCTACCCATGGATCATCAACGGTTTGAAGGTGACGATAGAGTACTTGTAACTGCCCTCGCTTCCGAATATTTTAATATGAAAATGTATTTATCCCACTAATATTATTAACGCAAATGTTTAAGGATGGATGGATTTTTCATACTCCATCACGCCAAAACTACTGAACGGATTTCAATGAAATTTTATACAGGTATAGATTTTAGTCTGAAATTACACATATACTACTTTTTATCAACATACTGTGCTGGTGTACCCTAATTATTATATATTAATAATTTTAGTACAATCATGATAAAATTAATAGTTTTATAATTCTTTTCCTAAGAGTTTTATTCCAATTACTTTTTACAAGTGATGTTTAAGATGACACATATAAAATAAAACTTCATATATATTATCAAAGATAACACGATATTAAAAGTATGAGAAGTTTTTATTTTCCAATATATGTATTATCGCTAGTAGTAGTTTTTGCCAACGAGTTTGGTTAAAGGATATCTTAATATGCAAATTGAACCGCCATTAACATTTAAAACATTATCTTTGTCAATTTAAGTATTTAACACGTCGGACTAAAGATCTATAATCCGTTTGCAACCGGATTGTCGAAAGTCATTTTTGTAACTTAATCGATAGCCAGAAATGTCCATCAACCCCCACTCAACTCCGTATCATTAAGATAAAATAAATTGGGCTCCACCGGTCTTCCGCGTCAAGGAGAAAAAAACGCACACGTGGTCACTACCGTTCATTTACGAACGCGAATTATGCGTAGTACGGCAGGTGGCAGGTGGCGATCCATGGGAACTCGGGGTTGAGGTGGGTTCCCACGGCTGCGTCATTCACCAAGCAACACCTGCGCCCTTAACGGGGAGGCTACACACGACCGCCACGCGAAGGAAAGCGATTAGAAGGGAGCGCGCGTGTGTGCGCTCGCGCTGTGCCGCGTGTTGTACACGAGTCGTGCGTGTGCGTTCGCGGCTCGTGTGTGTGTTAGCGGCTTGTGTGCGTGTTGCACGGGTCTTGCGTGTATGATGCGCACGAGTATTCTAGTAATACAGTTAAAGGATGTCACTCATCTGACTCCATCTCGCGTAACACAATTAATTTGTTTTATGTAGTTTTAATTAATTATTTATTTCATTCAAATCCATCCAACATTACAGACACTCCTAATTCGTTACAGCAGAACACAATAACAAAAGATCAAAACACAAATAATTACAATACAACCAAACTAGATATTTTATGTACATCAAATTTTCTATTTTAAATTTGAATCGATGGTTGCGGTAAGGTGGCATAGCAAGGAGGATAAATGGCGAAATAACTTAATTGAGCTCGGTATCACTTTACCTCCTTAGTCTCCTTACATTTCATGGCAATTCGATAGAGTTAGAAAATGGTAAGCGAATGTCCACCAAAGCAAAGCAGACAAAAAATCTCAACTTTACGAGCATAGGTGGTGCGGTGAGCTCGCAGTTAGATGAGTGTCGACCTTTACAGCTCCGTAGAAGGGCTGTCTGCGTTACACTACATCGTATGTGTGTGTACGTTCGTTTTTGATTTATTGAACCACATCGGTTTTTTACCGATAAGTACCAGTTTCTTAATTTTTTTAATCTCAATATCCCCTATAATTAATTATCATTAATTTTAAAGCGTATTATGTTCTATAATTACGAGGATAAGAAGAAATATGCTAAGATAAAATTGATTGGTTTTGTGACTTATTTTATGCAAATTCACGTTAAGCAAATTCATTGCAAAACGGAATTAATACTGCAGATGTTTCAAACATTTCTAATTCAACAAATTATGTAGGTACCTATGGCATTACATGTATGTATACTATAGATGTCGCCTGAAGTTGAAATTCAACCGTAATTCAATTTAAAAATAAACTGTCATTGACCAGACGTTAGTGTGCGTCAAATGCATGGTAGTGTACGTTTTTGTCTTGTATTTTAACGTATTTATGGCAATTTTATAGTTTTAGATTCACCCGCTTTTAGTTTTAGCTTTCTGCAGTCCTTCTCCGTGGAAATTTTAACTGTGTCGAATTTCATAATTCTCCATCAGCGTAATGTGGAAACGGGATACAACTAACTAAACTAAATTAATTTATAGATAGCATGTAATGGTTACTTATTTCGATAATTACAAATATTTCGCTATGCCAAATTTCATTCAAAACCGTTCAGTCGTTTTTGCAAAGTAACAAACACCCAATCAACCGATATTTTTGACTAAATATTTTGACATGTACTGAATAATAATGTAGTCCAATGCAACATAAAAAGTATGTGTATAATTTTGTTTATGTTATTACCAATTTTTATATTAATTGACTAAATTATATTTTTGTGTTTTTGTTTGTAATAATTTAATGTTTTTGTATGTAATTATTTCATGACATCCTTGTTGCGATTATTTTAATAATTTTATTTACTTATAATTTCATTATTATTAGTAGGTCCATTTGTGGCGGGTATATTCCACAATAAAGACATTTGATTCTATATATTTATATATTAACATTGTTACTCGGAACCGTTTATAATGAAATCGAATACATTAGTATGCAACTCCGCGCAATATTCCAAACGCATCAGCGACAAAACTTGACACTTGAATATGAGAGTGTCGTTCATTTACAATAATGCTTATAATAACAGTGTTTCTCAACTTTCAATTCATTTTAAATCACCGCTCATTTTTTATTACTGTTTTATTTCTGTTTTGTTTCTATTATTTTTATTGTGTCTGTACTTTAATGTAAGTAATTTACAATTCATTATTTTTTTATTACAATTGAATACTTTAGTTGCCTAGATCTTGTCGAAGCTAGAAGAACCGTGTACACACAATGTGACATTACTATTTGATCTGTATTTCTTAAGCTGTAATGTTTGTAGAAAAACTATTACTGTAAGCCGAATGCCGTACTAACTACTTACTTAAAAAACGATGACATTGTGAAAGCCAACATTAAAAATATAGTAAAAAATTAAATAAGATCTCTAAATAAAATACATGTTTCGTGATAAATATTGCACTATATCCTTCAACTGCGGCTTCTGTAGAGACTTAACTGATTTCATTTAGGTAAAAAATATTAGGTACGTTCAAAATAATCTCCGTTCCTTAATTTTTTATAATTTTCATTCCTAACCCAAAAAATAAATAATTTAAAAAAGCACATAAAATTACGTAAAGTAGTAATGAAGTAATAAAATCAACACATTAAAATATGATCTTCTGAATTAAAAAAGACTTATAAATATTATACACATACTAAGAAATGTACATTACGCTTAGACACATAAATAAAACAATACAGTTGAATTGGAAACCTCTACCTTTTCTGCAGTCGATAAAAAAAGAAAATTAATTTCAACAAAGTTTGAGGACCACTAGCAAATGTTTACAGGAATCTAACAATCGGAACACAATTTAGGTTGTCCCCCAGTGGCATTCATACGAATGAGTGGCACTCGCGCTGGTGGCACACGGCATTGTTTACTAGAGGACGTGATAGAAATGAGGGGCACGTAGGTCGCTGGTGCGTAATTAGGTGGAATTTATTGACCCCACTGGGGTCACAGAAGATTTTTGATCCTACGGAGCCAAAAAGAGATACTTTTTGCTCTAATAATATGTAATATACTAATAATTATACAAATATATCGTGGCGCTGTTTTTATCGCAATCCCAAGCGGCTCAACCGATCTTTATAGGTTTTTTGAGAAAGGTAGTAGCTACTAAGTAAGGGCATAGGATATATGTTTTTAAGGTCCAATCTCATTACAGTTCATGGAGAATATATTTTTCTATTATAATCTTTATTTACATTTGCTATCAAAACTTATACATAACACCAAAATTATACCTTCCCACCCCTAAGGTGATTTTGAAATAAAACTTTTAGGCATTTAAATTATTTGCCTTCATTTTGGTCCTAATCACCTTTTACAAGCTTTTATTTAACTTGCAGTGTATGTTTGTATGTTAGTATATATTATTATATATATTTGTTTGTTACGGGTCAAATCTTGCAAGCTTAATTAGACCCAGGCCTCTCACATAACTTAGTTGAAATTTTGCATACTGCTTCAGTTCCAATGACAATGCAATTTTATGATAAGCATGACCTGATACTACGTTCAGGATTGGCTCCAGATAGGGGAACTCGTCAACGATTAATAACACAGTTATGAAATTTGTGTTTTTTCGTATTAGGGCTTTATAATTAAAGCTTGTGTTTTTTAATATTTTAATAAACCTTGTTTATATTATACTAACTGTATTCGGGGCGCGTTACTACGCATCAACTTATTAACCATGTTTCCGATCGATATAATTTTGGTACCAAAACCTTTTCCAGAGTCTTCTAAACAAAGTTGTGTAAGACATCCATGCTGTATCTACTATTTCAGAGTCTATAAAGGGCAAAAAAACAAACTCAGAAACATACAAACATTGATTTTATATATATTGTTTATCCTGCTAAGAAAAGTATTAATTAGTACGTGAATATCAAATAAAAAATTTCACCTGTAAAATATAATTTAAAATCCCAATAATATTTATTTGTTGGGTCTGTATTAATACAATTACTATCATTTTGTTATGGCAGGTAAGTAAATAATTGGCACCTGCAGGCAACAAAATTTATATTATAATATGATTGAGTTCTCGAAAAGAGTGAAAAGGTTAAGGTGGAATTCCGTATAACGCGACAAACGTCACATTTGTATTTGATCCGATTTGTAGACAGCTTCTTCTCTTCCTATGTCTTAGTCACACTCTTTCCTTTTCTTTTTCTGTCAATGTCAATAATATGTTGTTTTTGATGTTTCTAATGTCAAGCACAGCAATGTAAACCATATACACGTTTTAAAACGTTAAAATACCAGGATCCACTCGCAACTTCACCCACGTTGTATGTTAAAAAAACATGTATGATTCCAGATTATAATCTAACGTGTGCCAGATTTATTCCGATGCATTATGCAGTTTTTGCGTAAAGTACAAACATTAATCCATGCTCATAAACTTCCGCATTTTTAATATTAGTAGAATAAATATACCTGAAAAACAAAGGTTTTTGCCCACGCACGTCATCGTCATTTCTCGCTGACGCAGACGTTTGCAACAACAAAGACGCAAACATCGAATAGCTTGTCGCGATCTTCGGAAACAAACCTTAAATATCACGTGTTAAGCATGAAAACGAAAATTGCAGTTCAACTAATTGACAAGTTGTATTTACGACGATTGTACGACCTCTATAATAAAACACCTTTGCGATCGATTCTTTTATGTTTACGAGCAGTTTTGAACAGTCTCAGTAAAATACATAAATTAATATGTTATCCAATACAATACATACATGTGTTCATACCTTTAGTTTTACTTATTACTTTTAGCCTGCCTTTGCTTGGCTCAAAGAACACGATAAAATTTTTGTCTACAAGCGATCTCCCATCCTCCCACTGAACGCGTCTTTTTCGATCACCTACAATCGAAACAATTATTATCCTCGATATGTATTACAACCTTTATTCCGCGTACAGCGTCTCTTGAACCCCCACTTCACCCCCTCCCAAAACCCCCTAACACTCTTCAACACGCCCAACTTCAACACGGTTTTTTTTTTCGAAGGGGAAATCTTCAGAAGATACCCAAACCTAGAAGGTTCGGGTTTTGTGGGACTTCTACCTACTAAAACCCCCCCGGGCAGCCGTCCGACGCATATGGACTTCAACACCTACAGTCACCTACATGGACTTGAATGCAAAGTGCTTATTTCCAAATGCAAATAGCGAGCCCTTTTCGAGCCTTTTTACGCAAAACATGCAGTTTCCTTTATCTCAATTAATATTCCACATCCGTACCAAATTTCATCAAAATCTGTTCCGTAGTTGAGGCATGCGTACATTAGAACGGGTGTTACGGATAGTTTTAGAGATAAGGATAGCTGTTAGAAATATGACAATAGAATATACGTATAACATTATCCCTTCATATTTATTATAAGGCCCGCATGTTGGAATGCCGTGATTGTCGCGTGTCGTGCGTCCGTACCGACGTGATTGTTTTACGACGACCCACCGCGCCGGGAAATTGATGGAACTAATTGAAATAATATGGTATTTGGGGTGCTGAGTATTGACGTCATGTTTTTATAATTAATTAAAGCCCTAAATCTTTTATTAAGTTTGGTTAAACAGAATATGAAATAAATAAATATTTAAAAAGTAGTCTAGGTGGTAAATCGCGCTAATTCAGCAAAACCCTATTCACTCTTGATTTGAAGACTTTTACATTGTAATCGAACGGGAACACTGACGCTGGTAGCTTTTTCCAGTCCTTCACGGTACGCAAGATAAACGAAGCTGCAAAGCGAGACGTACATACTGGTGGAATGTCTATGTCGATGATGGAACGGAGAGGGGGAAGTTAAATCGTGCAATATAATTCAACTAACTAATCACCGAAACATGTGATAATTGACTTGTAATACGCATAACTTTAAAAATAAGAGTTGCTCGCAAGTCCGAACCCAGGACCTTTCGTTCGAGCTTCAAACCACCTATCACATAATTTCCACAATACAGGTCATAAAGACCGATGTCACAATGTTACCAGCACACACACAATTACAACACACACACCCAAATACAACACACCCACACAACGTTCTGAATACAAACTTATACTTGTAACCCTACCCGTGCAGGGAGGCAAAAAGTGGAGATCGTATTCTCTTTTTATAAAATCTCTGCACGTGGTTGGTCTGTGGTCTAGGTTTTTTTATAAAGTATTCGTCAAAGACTACGGATCGGTTACAGCTTTCATATCTCCGAACTGAACTACTGAACTAATGAGCTGGATTGTAATTGTAAGTTACTGGACACAATTCGACGTGACAATCTTGATCATCAAGGTATCAATTTCATAAGAACGTTTTATTCGGTTTTGTTTTATGAGAATTTCTATTCTTACAAGAATTTTGGGTTAAAAAAAATATATATATATCATTTTGGTGTTTAAACCTCCGATTTAATTTCTAACTAGGTTTCGACCGCGGCTTTCCTCATGTGTAGTGATAAAAAGTAGCATGTGTTATTCCAGACTTGTCTAGTGGTTTTGCATGATAGAGTAACATCCATCCATCCTTCCAAACTTTAACAAGTATATGATTCTTTTGTCAGTGGCGTGGTGTGGGCGTCAGCTGCCCAGGGCGGAAGAAAATGTAGGTCTCTTTCGATCTCTTATTTAGGCAATTTCAATTCTACAGCTACATACATTAATTACAGACTTCTTTTCCGCAAGAAACGTCATCATTATTTTACATTGTAAATCAAACTTGTAACTCAATCAACGCAATCAGATGTGATATTATCGTACATTTTTATTTATTTAAATAAATTAAATTTTGAACAACTGACAGCCCAAGGTACAATTACATATACATATATAATATTTAATACGCACACAGTTGAATGTAGATACGGAAAAATCCGGGTTCCTTTCAATCGGTCCGAATTTGTAGTTGCGATAAAAATATAAAATGGTTAATTTTTTTTTTATTATTTATTGTTAAATTTTACCGACCAACAGAAAAGTCCCAGCCCTGCTTCCCCCACTATGGTACGCCACTGTCGCATATCATATTTTTTATTCCTTGTCACTTAAAGTTTCCTACAAATAGACTTTATATAGTAGCACCGTTATTTAAAACTCATATTACGTTAATAAGAATATCGTTGGCCCTAAATTTTTTAGGGCAATACTTAAATGCTATAAGAAAGTAAAATAAAGTAAACCGCACCGGTTTTTTAAGACAAAGTTGTATTGGCCCTATAAAACATTTAGGGCCAGCACACTGTCAATTAGTAGTTAACAGTAATATCCTTAATGAGCCAATTTTAATCTGATGTCAATGGTATTTGGCCAGTTCGTTAAAGCACAGAAATAACCAAGTGTTGTACACTTTACTGATAGCGATGACAAGGAGTGGAACGAGGCACACTTTGCCAAGTGAAGTGAAGTGACTATACCTATCACATTCATTATGCAAATTGTATATTTTATTTATCTCATTAAAGTTATATCGTGCCGGATATAACATTGAAATGTCAACGGGTACTCACGATTTGTTTATTATACAGATCTCGGCACTCTTGCCAAAATTACCGAGACAGAGACCGCGCCTGTTGCTTAACTTTAGCGATTGCTTGCAACCAAAGCAAGCCGCCAGGCTATGAACGCTTCAAATTCATGTTTACCGTCATAATACGTGACAATGATTCTTTTGGTATTCCTTTTGGTACTCTAGTTGTATATTTAACCCCCGACGCAAAAATATTGACGCTTATGTGTGTTTGTGTCAGAGTGTTAAGTATTGTGTCTTTAAAGTTTTGATCAAGAATACACTAGAAATCGCCTCCCATAGAAAACACAAAATACTGTCCACATGAATATGCAAGTGCATTTTATTTAAGTAAATATCTTTTTAAACTCGTCTCATCGTGGTCTGTGTAGATTATGTTACGGGTACTCACCATGTTTGTCGCGCCGATGTTTCGACCCAATTGCACGGATCATGGTTCCGGTTGAACTGAATAAAATAACTTAAATATCTTTGTTGAAGTTCCAACGAACTAAGAAAAAATTTAAAAAACATTCTACTTTCAACTTAATTACACTCATTCTACATAGTTACATACATAAATACTTTGAACACACATTGCGCCATTGTAGAACGTGTTTATGTGTCGGCTGTTTGAAACGAACTAAACAAAACACCAGCCCAAATTTCAAGTGAGCTGGTATGTGTCGCGCCACATTGTCGCTAATGACATCTAGTTGTATAATTGATCGAAGGTGTAAGTCGGTAAGAGTAGGTATGGTTACAGAACCTTTCGTAACCGACTCACACTTGACCAATATCCTCTCAAAGGGATCTGTTTGCATGAATTTAGCGTAGAAGTTAATTTTATCGACAAAACAAATCGAAACAAAGTTCAATATCATAAAATTTATACGTACCAACAGAAAACCTACAAATTAATGCCAGTATGTGAATTTTTGCATCATTTTATGTTTATTTATTAATATATTAACCAGTTTCTTTATAAATAATTGCATCCCGGATCGTAAAATCTCCAAGCGGCTGGGAACCAATTTGCTGTTTACGATCAATTTATTTTTCTGTTATTAAATATCTTGTTACAGCTCAATGATTTTAATTAACACACAAATGAGAGCAGGTGGCTTATTATGACATGTCAATATTTGTTTAATTGATTTGACAGTT
>DWJZ01001626.1:0-22506 GCA_018249125.1 Asbolis capucinus
TGAGTGAGAAGGATATAGCCATGGTCCACCACGCTGGCCAAGTGCGGAGTGGCAGACGTAACACACGTTTGAGTTTACAAACTTCCCGGCATGCAGGTTTCCTCACGATGTTTTCCTTCACCGTTAAAACGAGTGACATCTAAATGGTTAAAACGCACATAACTCCGAAAAGTCAGAAGTGTGCGCCCTGGGATTCGTACACGGACCCCCCGAGTAGAGGGCCAAATTTTTAACTATTAGGCTATCACATAGTGTAAGTTAGCGTGCACTTAAATTATATATTTAAATCAATATATAAAAGAGATATTTAATTGGAGAACAAATATCTGCACGACTGCACTGGCAACCACCGTTTACTACATATGTACATATATACTAGTAACTGGCTTGGTTCGCTTCGGAAAATAATTTCATTCGACTCCCTTCTCTTCGCCAATTCGGTGGCCAGGAACAATCCTTTCTAATTCCCGAGATACCCAACCTGTGACTCTCCTAATAATTCACAGTGCATGTTGACGAAAGATTTATTGAAAGTGGCCCAATACGTTGTAAGTAAATGTTTACAAACAAAACATTTCTCTTTTTAGTATGAATATAGATAAAAAATATTTTTAACCGACTTCAAAAAAAGGGAGCAGATTCTTAATTCGATTGCATTCTATTTTTAAATATACATATGTTTTTGTAACCTCATAGCCACTTACACATTACTGGGTATCCGATTTTGATAATTATTTTTTATTCGAAATCTGTTGGTCATCGTCGGGTTCCATTTAAATTTGAGCGACATCTGACGAATAGTTTTTAATTATCACTATTTGCGCGAATTGGACTTCGACGAAATTAATCATTTTCGGATGTTTTTATTGTTGAAGTCAATTGAATTAGGTTTTAAAAAGGAATGGTATATTACCATATAAATATATCAATAAATTATTTATATGTTTATTATTAAAATACCACCGTTGAGATCTTACACGGTCATTGAGAAGTATTAAATTACAGCTTAACATTGTTGTGGTAAAGCTTATTAACAGTCATTAATATCAATTCAGTTTCAATTGGAGAACGATTCATTGTAAACCTATTTTGATAAAAATAATCATTAATATCCTTCGTAATGAACAAATAAATAAATATCTTTGGACAACTCACGCGGCCATCTGACCCCAAACTAAGCTTTAGCTTGTACTATGGTGATCAAACAACTGATAAACATACATGTATATTTTTAAATACATACTTATATAGATATTTACACCCAGACACACAGAACAAACATTTCTACAAATCGCAGAAACGTTTGACCTCGGTGGGAATCGAACCCACAACCTTCGGTGTAGCAGTCAGGTTCACTAACCACTAGACCAACCGGCATGTCGACAAGTAATGTCAGACATGGTAAGGTAACGTATAAACCTACGAAAGCATTAAAAACAAATCACTAGCAAAATGGAGTGAAAACGAGAAAGGAAACAGGCAATAATGTGCACGGGGAAATAGTATTGCGAGCGACGGAGCTAACGACGACGAGCGGCGCGGCGGCGGGCAGCTGCTCTGTCTCTGCTGCAGGCGACGTCTTGCGGACGGGAAATGGCTGCGACATGCAACGATCTCAGGAGCGCTTTATTGCCATTGACAACAACACTATATATTATACACACCTTTATATGTCTATCTGTACTAGCCGGCCCGGCAGACGTTGTCTTGCCATTTATTATTAAAATTACTATTAAACATTAGGGGTTGGTGATAGTAGCGTGAAAATTAGGGGTTGTATGTATTTTTTATATCGCATTATAAAGAAATAAAAATTTAAAAAATTGCCCAAAAATTAAAAGCGGATGTTAGGGGTGTACAACCCTTATCACTTAGGGGTATGAAAAGAAAATTTCATAAAAATCGGTCAAGCCATTTCGGAGAAGTATGGTTACTAACATTATGACACGAGAATTTCATAAATAATATATGTGTATCCGATCGCTCTTTGTAATACTATTATTTAAATGCGAAAGTTTCGGTGGCTGTTCGCTTATTGTTTAAGCGAAGACTCCTGAACGGATCTAAATGAATTTTAGCACATAGATTTTATTCTAGAGTTATGATTGCGGGTCAAAACTGATGGAAAATATTTGGCAAAATATCTGAGGATTTTAGTAAAATTTAGAACCCAGACGTTTATTATATTATACGCCTATTTGTTGGTTGATCTGTACGTTTGTAAAGTTGTGTCTCAGAACATAGATCATTTTAATGCCATTTCCCCGACACAGTGTAAGTAAGCTCAAATGAACATCGTAGTTTTTCGTCCTATTAATATTATAGATGTGAAAGTATTTGAGGAGAGATGAATGAATGTATGTTTGTTACTTCTTCACACAAAAACTACTGAATTGATTTGAATGAAAACCGGCACAGAGCTAGATCATACTCTAGATTAACATACAGGCTATATTTTATCAACATACCGCGCGGACGAAGCCAGGTGTGGGCACTAGTTGGCTCATAAATAACAAAAAATATGGCCGTGGAAAGGATGTTCACCCGCGACAGAACGTATGGCTTTTATGTAATTGGTACCATGACAAATGTTTGTTTTGAGTGTCGTTACTTACTTTAATTCATAAAGCTGAAGTGTTTGTTCAAACGATTTCAGGAATCAGAATGTCAGGATATTAAATTTCAGGATATCGTTAGCGAGGGTTGAGTGGACTAATATCTACGTATTGGTAAAAAACGGATTCCCTTTTTCGCAATACCTGTGATGCAAGGTTACTGGCTCCTCTAGACAAGAATCAAGGAACGATATGTAAGTCCAAGTTGCACAGGAACAGCATGGGGATCACTCGGTCTATTACGCCTCATGGAACATATTCTATAGCCAAAAGTTCTTTCAAAATGCGGAGGTAACAGAAGCGGCGGATTGACAAAATACCACACCGTTATTAGTCGATTCAATATTGCGCCATATCAATCAAAAATATTGGTTACTCACGATGTCTAATATAAGGTTGGTTTGTCCCATCTTTTGGAACAGGTAACCTAGTTGAGGGGTCAAGATTGTAGGTCGATTGGATGGTCCAATAGTGTAACAACATTATATTTACCTGCTATAAATCAATCGATCCCATCTAATTGTATACATCTTGCGAAGTAGTCTTATAAGGTAAAGCGCAGTAATTCAGCAAAAGCCATGTAAGCAGTGACAACGGTTTCAACGTTGGTATCTCGAACGGAAGGTCCTAGCTCCGTACCCTCCGCGCCTCTAATTTTCAAAGTCATATGCGTCGTTAAAAGTTAATTACAAATGGCGTCAGTCAAGGAAAACATCGTGAGGAAACCTGCACTCTTAAAAGTTCGCCGTAATTCTCGAAGGTGTGTGAAGTCAACCAATATGCATTTGACCAACGTGATGGTCTATAGCCTATAGCCGTGTGAGTGGAGACCCTAGCCCAGCAGTGGGACAGCTGTGAGTTGCAATAAGATTATGATATGTCTAGAAGCATCAACGAGCAATATTTTTAAAGATGAAAACTGAGTGTCGAGTTCATTTTGACACGAGGTAATCTTGTACAAAAAGGCTTGTGATGTTAGACACGGGCAAGCTTTGTCGAGAAGGCATCACGGCGCTGCAATTGAAAATAAGTGTTCCGGAATCCGGCATCTTATGCGACTCGACGAAATGAAACAGCCCCACTCTATTCCATGCTCCATAAAAGCATCACAGACATACTACTACACTTTATTTCCGGACAGTTATTTATTTCTTTTTCAATTGTACAAGCTTTGTTATCGAGGCGTCGTCTGTGTCAAACGGATTGGTTCTTGGTACAAATTGTAATATTATAATCTTGGCTGATATGTAATTAAAGGTAGGTAGGATGTCAGAAAACCATTTAAAGTGTTTTTGAGACACTGAGTCTATAAATCTGTTTTATTATCCAAAAAATACGATAGAAAATAAGGTCTTACTCAAACAGCGCCAAGCAAAGCTCTACCAGGAACATACATACATAAGAGAACTAGAAAAGTTCTAACATTTTGCCTCCCAGCTAGTTAGCTTAAAATGTTCATACAGGCCTCTGTAATTCCCGAGGCGACTGTTGAGGCGGGATTTTTCGACATTCACAAAGGACAGGAATAAAGAGTGTTTCCTAACTACAATTTAAAATGGATATAATTACCTAGTAATTCATGTTAACGACTGATTAAATAGCTTGAAATATTAACTAAAAATCGTTTTCAATTTTATTTCAACGAGTTTGGGAATATGTTTATGAATATATTGGTAAACATTGGTTGGTTTAGAATAAATTTTTGTGCTTTACTAACAATCACTTCAACCCATTTATGGCCCACTTTTGAACACGAATTCCTCCTCGTGCCTGAGGAGGATTAGACCATACTCCAATAAAAATTGGAAGAATACGGATCCCCAGTAACTTCCTTCTAAAATAACTAAGTTTGCAAGGCAGACCTCTCTCGCTGGGGGGTGGACCAACATCAGACTCGATCAATTTATCGACAAGCATACACTTTCAAAGGTCAATCATACATAATTTAAATTGGCGAAGGAAAATAACATCAGGAAACCTATATATCCTGTTCTCCATAACTGAACGGACCTAATTTCTCGCTATTGCACTTGCGGCAGTGCACGCCCTGGGGGTACGTTGTGACAGGATACCCTAAACTAACACACTTTAACTTGACAACACAATTCAAAATCTAGACAAATTGATATGGATTAAACGACATGAAGTTACTGTTAGGCATTCCATGGTGTGTTCCACCGACAAGCTGGCTGGCTCATTTGGCTGGTCTCTATTTTTATCTGTTTAAGTGGCATCTGACAAAACAAATGCCGATACTGCATGTATCTATCTACTATTATGTTACATGAGTATGTTCATATATATATACATATATCTATTACACTTATAACAACCAAATAGGATATCTAAGATTTTATTTATATATAGGTTTTTAAGTACTGGATGAAAACCAAAAACAGTCCAAATGATATACATTTGTAGTGTTTATGGAATTGTCAGGTATAAACGAGACGACGAGCTATATGTCGATAAGTGGCAAACACCGCCGTGCATATTACCAAAAGGCATAATTGATGTAATTGACTCCCAAAAGAATAAGTGGCTCTCAATTCGAACACGGCGAATAGTTCGATGCCTGACTCAGAAAATAGGGAGTCAGTCTTACGACAATCTGGTCGCCAAAGTGGGGTAGGGTATTGTTAGGTGACCTGCATGATATCAAATGATTTAGAAACTATAGACGGTATTAAAATTAAATTAGGAAAAGACAGGATAAAGATGATGATGATGAGACAGTATTGACGAATGGGATAAGGAAAATCGAGAGAGTTAGAATCCTCGTCGAAGTGAACGTTATTCATTATACGACAAGAAACGAGATGCTGCATAGAGGGACTTTCAGTGGAATACTACACTAGGAAATATCAGTTTTAGCCCTGGTGGACATATAATTTGTAATTGAATTGTTATTAGAAGATAGTACAAAGTTAATTTTCAATTTCTTTTCCATTCGTGTTGTAGGGGTCACGATTGGTTATGACCAAATTCTTTATACTTTCTCATGACAATATAAGATTAACAACGTGTATAAGATTAATATTAAGTCTGATTGATGCACGGATCGTACTGTTCTAGACGTACGTTACAATCATTATTTACTTTCACAAATTTTCTTAGTAAGAAGTGGGAATTAAGGTACGGAATCGATACGATACACGCATATGATCGGCTCACCGATGACGCGGGTCATGCGGTCTGCTCGTGAAGTTGCGGAGCCGTAACCTGTTCATGTCCGTTGAACCATTCCGTTACTCAACGTCTCCTTTAAAACCTTCAGCCGTACTACCTGCAATAGCTGCCGATCTTACACTCACTGCTTCCAAACGAACAATAGGCAGGCTTCACCGACTCGTTCGCTTTCCGTTCGGATGCCCTCCTCCGCCGAAGCCTACATACGCATGGGGGGAATAAGAATAACATGCGGCACGGTCGTCGTCCAGGATGGGCACTCACCTGGCACTTGTTACACTTGTGCACGGAGTAGGGCTGGTCGCAATCGTAGCGATAGAGGATGTCAGAAAAGTCGCAGTGCACGCGCGCGACCATCGCGTCGAGGGCCAGGAGATCGCGCAGCGTCCGCTCGCAGCGCTCCCCGCCGGCCTGCACCAGGGCGCGCGCGCTGCGGTCGAGCGCGGTGGCAGGCGAGCGCTCGCAGCAGGCGCGCAGCCGCAGCTCGGCGAGGCGCCGCGCTCGCGCTCCGGCCCCCAGCGCGCACAGGAGCGGCACGTCGCGCCCCGCCAGCGCCTCGCCGCCGCCGCTACCGGTGCCGCACGTCGCGTGCCCGCCGCCGCACTCGGCGCCGGCGCCCGCGACCTCCTCCTCCAGGTCGCACGCGCTCAGCCAGGGGTTGAGGCGCGCGAGCGGACTCGTGGCCAGGCCCGCGGCCGCCATCAGCAGCACGAGCAGCAGCGGCGGCGCTCGCATGGCGGGGGCGGCGCCGCTAGCGGGGGCCGGCCCGCCGGGCGCGGCGCTGCCTCATACCGCATCGCGCATGGCGACCTACTCGCGCGGCCCGGGCCGCGGGGCCGCCGCGCGGGGTGGGCGCGCCGCCATGTCGCTCGCTCGCCGCTCGACTGACTCCCCCCGGGCGCGCATCGATCGCCCCGCACCTCCCTCCGCTACCGTTATGTAACCTGCGTGCGCACCCTCAACCCCGCCCTCCTCCGCCGCTCTGCCCTCTCGCGAACTTCTCTGTATCGCCGCCCGCCCTAACTTCACGACGATTCCAACTAACGACGTGCTTGACACGTGGACCAACAGATGGCGCTGAGACACCACTATAACTGATATACCAAACACAATGTAAAACAACATTGTTTCGATATTAAAGTAAGCAACTTTGGTATTTTCTCACAAACTTATAATCCATGAAAAGCTGCCATTTGTTTGTTACAATGTAAAATCTTTAATTCGTTGCAGGAAATGTATAAAAAGTAAAAATGACTCATTCTGGCGAGGATGCGAAACTCTACTGGCTGACAGTTGTCGCGCATGTCTGACTGGGCCTCAAATGCTTAACACTGGTATTCATGAAGTACACTTGCTTAAGATGTTACTCAACTCTCAGCCAAATTCAAGGAATACAAAAAAATATTTACCGCCGCGTGATTACTAAATTTTAACTTGGCTAGCACACTTTACTTTATTCTTAGACAAACGCCAAAGACAAGATGGCAATATACTTTCTCTTTCTGTTTGAGACATCACCATGTGTTACTAAAATTACTCGACAGCTACTGATTGGACTAATGTGGTGCTGTTTATGAATACCGGTAAACATTTGTGAAAAGAGAGTCCACATAGTGACAGAACACATTTCTTTACAAACTGGGTTTTCATCATTATTTGGCCCTTATTTCAATCGAATTACAATGCAATTAAACATTCGGACAAGATTTCCAATTACATGTAAGATTTTCCGCAATTTTAATTTAACTGCATAATGCATCTCTTAATATTCGGTTAATTAGTTTTCCTGTTGGCTGTTGAAGGATTTTCTCCATATTTTATCTATATTAACAATCACGACCACACCACCATTTTCTGTTAAATATTTGTTAATATTTTCGTGGGCTATTTTTGATTATGAAAGTAATCGACTTTAAATAGGGAATTACACCTAATATTTTCTTGCAAATGTGTTAAAAAACGTCATATTTTTATTGAACAATTTATTGACCAACGTAACTAATTTGTATCAAACGTTTTATAAATTAAATATAAAAATAGTACATTTATAACTATCGTAGGATAAATTAAATCTACTTCTGATTAAGAGCTTTGACACAGACTGCATGTGGTCATGTGCGTACAGAGGGGAGAGTTTGTCATGACCGAATGTCAGGACCGATGCGTGACACCTAATTGCTAGTGTATAGTTGAACTGTCGCTTGCCGCTCACAATGCGCAGTCCCTGTTAGAATGAAAATAACACAAAAAATATCATAATTTGACTTAAAAATACTCATAACGATATAATAATTCAATGTTTTTTCGAACAACGCCATCTGCTAGCGAGGTAATGCAATTTGAATGTTACTAAAATAGTTAGCATGCTCAGATGTAGGACCACGGTTAACGTCCTGCAACGCCATCTAGTAAACAGTGCCAACAGAAAATTAAAATTCTGCTATGTCTAAGGTTGCCAACTGTACAGTTAGGAACACTATTATATTGCTTTAGAACGAACAAAAAGAACTATACAATATACAACCTTTTAATGGTTACCAAAATACGTATACTCATTGATATAGTGTACAAGAAGCACTAGTGTCTAAAGAACATAGAATAAATAAATATTGCTTATTATACTAAAATAGTTCGCTTCTCAGAACAAAAATACTTGAAAAAAATTTGACAACCCTACTTGTGAGGTCTGAACCTATATTTGAACACCCTGTCGCCCACTTAGAAGGACCCTGGTTCAATTTCAGGTCGGGGCCATCATATTACATAATAAGGTCCCCTACCTCGTATGTCTGTTCGTCATATACTCAAAATGTACTGATCTAATTTTCCCAAAATATAGAGCGATTCCCATATGCCAGTCATAATGTACCGCGCGGACGAAGCAGCGGCGGAGTATGACACAAGATTTGTTACCACTGAACACACGACACACTTCGACACAGTAAATACTGGGGGGAAAGTAACGTTTTATACTTCCACAACTTGTTCATGGGTGAAGTTAGATACAACCATGGGACAAGGCTCTTTAGGCGGAAGGAGCTGCCCCCTCCCTCCCTAAGAAAACCGAATAATTACCTATAATTGTCTAAAAACACATATTTTACCCAATAAGCCTTCAATTAAAATATCTTCTCCCCCCTCCTCTTAGCCCACCTTTTCTAACTTTCCTCATACCTCCTCAGTAAGTATGAGAAAAGTTAGACGTAAAAATGTTATAGTAAATATCGAACCCACGGTCCGTGGATGGCGCAGGTGACCCTGATGAAATGAATAATTCAATGGAACGGATGGCCGAGTACCAGTCCACGTCAATATGACGAATACAATGAATTTAGTTGACCTCTCAGCTGGTCATAGTCCAAAAATAACTATTAACGTTTTTACCGTCGCCTCTTCTCTGAATGAATCTTCTCTTCTCTGAAGGTAAGGCCATAGTCCGCCACGCTGGCCAAGTGCGGATTGACAGACTTCACATACTTTTGAGTTTTGCAAACTCCCCGGCATGCAGGTTTGTTCACGATGTTTTCCTTCGCCGTAATAGCGAGTGAAATTTAAATGCTTAAAATACACATAAAAGTCAAAAGTGCGCGCCCAGAGATTTGAACCCGGATCCCCCGAGTAAGAGACCAAATTCTTAACCACTAGGCTATCAACATGTTTAAAACTATAGGTATATATCCGGATTCCAGAAGGAGAGTGCTAAACTTCCTAGTCTCACCAGCAGTGCGCCCATGACAAAACATACCGAGTCTCGCTTGACCCAGGTTCGATTCCTACACATATGGTAAGGTCGACTGGATCTCAATAATACTTTGCAATTATTTATGCACCAGATATTTAACACTCAAAGGATCACCACAGACCCACAATATAAATTCGCATTTAGATGCAGCAATATTAAAATGTGGGTGGTCCCTATTAAAGAACTATTTGTATGCTGAAAAGGGTTTCTTAATTTAAAATCGAGAAATGAACCGAATTAATACATATCGTAGGTCCATATTACATTGAAAACGATATGAACAGTAAGTACTCTTCGCCTGATCAAAGGTTTAGCTGTTTTATAGTAGATAGACTTGTGTCACAAATAACTTCACAGTGATTACATCACCGTGATCCGAGTACAAATGTGATCACGGTGACAAGGTATGAAATAATAACGTTGATCACGTTACTGTTACTTGGGTTGCAACGTGTTACGTCAGAGCACATTCAATTTCGTTCACCTCGGTGTCGTTAGTCACATCACATCACACTCGTAGTCACCGCAATCAAGGTGGAACTTTTAGGAACTGTACGCGTAAGAAGGACGTTACCATTAACCACCTGACACCTAGTTTAATCCTTGAATCACCTACGAGCGGTCTCAGAGACCGCCGATAGATTATTCCGTTTATTTTGGGATGTATGATATAAAAGTTAAGTTCGGTTGGATAAAATTACAAACACAAATTAACAACAGTAATGTAAAAGTCTTATGAAAATGGAATCAAATTAATGTAACAACAGCCATGGCACCAAAAATTACTATACTGAGATAACGAGATTTTTTTAATTAAAAACATATATCTAATAATTTGAGTAAACTTGAAATAAATTCAAAACAAAAACTATACTAAACTTTACTTGCCTACATTGCCTAAATTTTACTTTTATTTACTGCCGAAATAATTTTTGTCTCTTGGTCTAATAAACTCACATAGCCTCTCTCGATCTAGGAGCCCGTGAATGATTTTATTTACCGTGGCCAAAAGCGCACACGTACGCAGTCGACGAGTATAAGTACTTGGAAATATTTGAATTTGAAAAATCGTTGCGGTCTCTGCGGCGGTTTAGGGGCGGATATCGGGAGCGCGGCCGCTTCTCTCAGAACGAAGATTAAATTAAATTGTTTATATCGTTAATTACCTACTTAAAAAGCATCCATTAACGATATGAAGATCAAGTTTATTCAAGCAATTAAATAATTCATTCTTCGTTCGTAGCGTTTTTAATTATTTCTATTGATATCACATTTTTTTTATTAGGTACTTCTCATCGGTATGTAAATATATACAACGCCGTATCCTGGTGCCGTGGATCATTGTGACATAGATAACAGTAGTTTTAAAGTCACAAACATGGTATAAACTGGAACCAATGTGAGCATCGTAACTAATGTTACAAGAGCGATGGAAGTGACAATTTATCACTGTTATTTTTTGTAACTGGAACGACAGTCACTGATATCACAAAATAACAGTTTATACCGTGTCCACTAGTAGTGCGCATTGTTTATAATTGCTTGCATAATTAGGCGGCGACAGTAAAGTCACGCAAGAAAACGAGTTTATGCTGAATGACGTAGGCCCATGTATTTGTCCTCCTCTCTCCTAAGCCAAGATCAAGCTTGCTCGCTCGCTCATCTCTCATGAAATGTTCATTCGCTCCTGAGTGCATCCACGCCATTCACTCAAGTCGTCGGCCGCTATACTGTCAATAGTAAACAAGTTCTAAATTCCAAATAATAAGTTTTTTTCTCTCGAATATTCAGTATTGGTGTGAGTTAGGTGAAGTTAATCGTCGTATATAGTACTATAGCTGTTAGAAAGTTCGACAGCAATTTTGTGAAATATTAAGAAATCAGAAATCGACTCGAAGGTTAAATTTCATCACAATGGACGCTACCAGTAAGTTTTGCTTCATTTTTGCGAATTTTTCCTTAAAATTATTTAAATTATGAATTTAATATTTATTTTGTTGATTTATTTAATATACCTAAGGCTAATCTTTATCTAAACAAATATAATAAATACGTAGCACCGAAATTAAGCTTATGCGTTAAGAAACTATGCTTATTTAAATATCGATAGGCGTATAGTTGTTGAAGGAAAATCTGAATTAAAACAAAACTACCCACAATCTAAAAAAAACTCTTAAAAGCTATTGATAGCTAGGCGAAGAGATGATTGTCGACAACAACTAAACACACAGTCTTCATTTATAGGTAAGAGTCGATACAATAAAAAACAATCGAAGTTAAATAAAATAAAATATTTGAATGCCTCGTCAGTAGCGAATTTAAATACAGATTTCGTTAGTTGAGTCCCATATTGAAATTGGCGGTATCAACTTGTAGGCCATGCAACAACGCCGACTTATTCAAAAATACATAATTTGCCTTTCACTCTGCTGTCAGAACAGTGTCAAATTTATAAAACTAACGGCGTGATACCGCGAACCAACAAGTGTTTCGAATTGTTTTAAGGAACATTATAAATTTAGAGACAACCTTCGCTCTTCGTTGTCGCTGTTAAATAAATACTCACAAAAACTAACATAACAGGTTATTCCGAAAGATATGTTTACGAAAAAGGACTAGCACTTGTCTTGTCATGTGTGGAAAACTTGCTTATACGTAGATATATGTTTAAATTAAAATGACTCACTGTGGAACAAGAAAAACCAACGAAAATAGAAGATATGACCATGTCTACATTCATATTTACACAGCTACAGCCAGTGTTATTGGGGCGCGTGAGAACACACCAGCTCGTGCTTATCAGAAAAATGCAAAACTAAATCAGTATATACAGTATCAATCAACTCCGTCAGCTGATAGAAGGCTTATTAACACGTGTAGATCCATCACTATTAATCACTAGAGACTGTCTCCACTTCGATTTCGAAGAGCCAGAAAAAAAGAGAGATTGTGTAAGAGTTAGATACGTGATAGTATACAGTAGTACGGACTTATTTGTAGATATTAATGTCCTCCATGAAACTGTACTATATGATTTCATTCTTTTCAATAATTTGGAATTAAGCGACATATGAATTTTGTTTAGTATTTTAATCACATTTAACTTAAGATTATCCAAGGTTTTAGATAGGCCCCTAACGCATATGAAAAATGCATGCATTTCAATACACTTATGAACGTCATTTTTTGGAATCTACCACTATAATATTTTAAAGCCTATAATATTTAATAATCTTAGGGATTCTGTAGGAATCAAATGGTAAAAGAATGTCTCAAATCAGCCCAGTAGTTTCGTAGCCTATTTTCCTAAAACAAACAATCAAATCTTTCCTCTTTATAATAACTAGGAGCCCTTCCCGGGTTTGCATGGTGGCCCATTTGAAGCTGCTGCCGGAGCCGACGGCGCGTTTGAGCCACGCCGCTACCTATTTCACATGCCCCTCTCCGCATTCTGCGCATACCCTCGCCGTAAATGTAGCCTAGCCTGTGTCACTCAACGAACATTTTGCACGATAATGGTGTAAAAGTTTTGAAGAGGAGTTTTTAAGTTTATTCTTTACAAACATATAACTCTTTCCTCTCTATAATATTGGTGTAGACAGATTATATGATAAAAACAGCATAGTGATATAGTTGTGCAGCCGGTGCAGCGGTTTTGCGCTTCCCGTTTTCGTAAAACGTTGCAGAAACAACAGTTGAGTTTAGTCACGCACTAAATAACACACGGACACTGAGGCATATTGCATGATATCTATACAACATAACTCGTTCACAGAATGGGTGTTAAGAAGTTATCGGTTTTTGTTATTAGCGGTCACATCGACGGATTTTTCCGTAATTAGTATTATATAGTAACCATTAATTTTTAGGATTTCGTATACTAAATTTTTTTATAAATCTGAAAGATTCAGTACAGTAGACTGTACAGGTTGTAACATGATGCATGAATCTTCATTTAAACACCCAGATAAGTTCAGCAATTTCCAGCGGTTCAGCTGATATACAAAATCCTTGATAATACAATTCTGTTATGTGTACGCTTGTGATTTTTCCTAAAATGAGCGAATGGTAGGTAGTTTAAAAACCAAAAACCTGTCAAATGTTTGATTTTCAGCATTTGTATTATAAACTTCCACGGACGTGAAAAACATCGCACATCCTTACGTAATTCACGCTGAACTTACGTATTCACAACACTATTTTTTTATTTTTAATAACCAAAAGAGTGTTTCAGTTCTGAAGCGTCCACTGACCTTATTGACTCTGGTGTCATTTTTATCAACAACAAACGGTAGGGAAGTACGCATCGCGGGATGAACGTGATTTTCCAAACGTCACGTAGGTATCGGGTCAAAAAACAACAATGCGCCCATCAACATTATTTATTCTCAACACATTTAGAACATACAGACTGTAATGATAGCTCAAGCGGTGATTAAAACTGGTATAATTTAGATCTATCTAAAATAGGAAAAAAGTGTTCTGACGTGTGTTTAAAAAGAGATAATTAAAGTGTTGTCTGTATGAGGCGATAGGAAAGATGAGTTTTACAAACAATCTTATCAGTGTCTTATAACACACTTCCTTGTGTCACTTATCATTCTTTACTATAGTATAGCAATTTGTTCGATTTCCAGTTATCGATGTATGTTCGTTCGTCATTATCATCGCAACCATTGCTGAGCTTGGCTTATGTTGGCCAGTACTACGCGCTCGAACATTAAGTCCTGGGGTCGAATCCAGGGCGCACCTATATCTTCCAAAGTTATTTTCGCATTATAAATCAATTATCACTTGCTTGGATGAAGGAAAATGTGTGAGAAGACCTGCACTCCTGCCAATTTCTGTAAAATTCTCGAAAGTGTGTAAAGTCTACCAATCCGAGCGGCCAACAAGCGCGAGCGCCGTGTGAGAGGAGACAGAGCCCAGCAGTGGAACAATTGTGGATTGCAATGATGATCACTATTATATAGAGGCAGTGGCAATCTTACACAGGAGGCTGAGTGAACTTCAGCCTAGGGTACAATATCGGATCGATTTTTTTTACGTCATTCCGCCATACATGATTGAGCTTTGATAAGCTTCGAAATATCCCAAAGAAACGGACACTCGTTCGATTTCAACGACATCATTGGATTATGACATTATTTTAGACCCGGGAATGGATTATATAGAATTTATGGACGAAGATTTCAAAAAAACCTATGAAAATGTAAAAATCCGCTAATTTAACTCATTTATTCACTAAACATGTGATACAAATAGGATGTTAATTGAATTATTATATAATATAGCTCCCACATTTAGATAATGGACAGGCCGGTTGGTCTAGTGGTTAGTGAACCTGACTGCTACACCAATGGTTGAGGGTTCGATTCCCACCCAGGTCAAACTTTTCTGTGATGTGCGGAATTCTGTGTATTTAAAAATATATGTGTATGTTTGTCAGCATTCACCATAGTACAAGCTAACGCTTAGTTTGGGGTCAGATGATCGTGTGAATTGTGCAAAGATATTTATTTTATTGCAAATATTTAAATATATCCAAATTAAAATATAAAATATCTGTTTCAGTGGAAAATAAAATGGGTTTGCCGCCGCCATACGAGTCGAACCCCGCGCCGCCGCCGTCGTACTTCGGCAACGATCCTCCGCCGCCGATATCGTCGAGCCAGCCGCGGACGGTGGTCGTGACGTCACCAACGGTGACCCCCTCGGCCCCCTCCAAGCTCGGGCCCGGGCCGACGGGGTCCGTTTGCCCCACGTGTAATAAATACGTCGTTACTAGAGTGGATTTTGTGGCCAACAATCGAACGCATATTGTGTCTGCAGCACTTTGTATCATTGCTGGGTGAGCTGCATTTAAGTTCTTATTTTCTACATCTCCTAAATTACGGGAGATTGATGTTAATGAAGATTATTTTGTATGGAAAGCTGATGCTTTAAATGGCGTAGTCCCATTTAAATGTGAGCGACATCTGAAGTGTAGTTTTTGAGTTATCCATGGTGCTTTATTGGCGACGATAAAACTAAGTTCTTCAAAATAGTAGTAGTAGATAGTAGGCCTGGCTTCGACCAATTAGATGAAGTTCTCATTTAATTTATAGATGTAATTTGATATGGGTTCCAGGTGCTGCTGCGGCTGCTTCGTTCCTTACTGCATGCGATCCTGCAAGACGGCTAATCACTATTGTCCACAATGTCAGGCGTACATTGGCTCTTACCTGCCATCTTAAATTTTGGAAAACTATGGAATATTTTATAAACGGAAAACTGCTGATATTTTTTACTGATATACCATAGACGTAGTACACACTACAGGTTTTGGAAAATTAAACGATTTCCATGACATTTATTTACAACAAACGTTCGTATCAATTGTTGAGACATGTTTCTCGGCTTGTTTTGATCTTTCAAGAAAAGCTCCTGGATGGCCCGTGCGTGTTAACCAATCCTTAATATAAGAGTTTAAATATAAATTTAGCGTTTCTTAATTTTTTGTACCCTTGAAACAAAAGAGGAACGACAGTTTTTATGAGATTTATCAAAGTTATTAAAATGGAGAACATTTCTGCAAGGAAGGAAGGAACATACTTTTGGACATGTTGTTATTTCTAGTTATAATCGTGACGAATCATTATTTCCGTGTCACTGTTGTGATCTCTTTCTCTCACGTTGGTTTTACGTAAGAGTCAAAGTTTTACTCACACGTAGTCTTCCTCTATTTATTTATTATATATGTAGGTACTACGTCTATGAACAGCACACATTGTTTTATTTTGTAAAATTCAATAATATAAGGGATGGTATGATTAAAATGATGCTATTCTATAAGAGCAAAAGTGACAGCTAGTGATTAATAATCTGCGAACAGAAGAATGAAATTTCTTGGCGCCATTTTTAATAATCTTGTGTAAGATGTAAAATATTTTGGATTGTTTGAATTTGTTACATTTAGTTTAATTTGTATGTATCTATATTTAAGCTAAATACAAGACCGAAGCTTGGTGCGATTTGTCAAAATTAAAAGGCTTCCTGGTGTATTGAGATTATTGTTCTTGTAACCTACTACGAGGCAGGAAAAAATATGTCATTTCATCCTTTTTTCAACGCTGCTACGTTGGCGCACTAGCGGATAAGAATTTAATCGATTTTATTGTTAATATATTGTTGTGATGGAACAGGGTTTGAGTATATTTTAAATAACTTAAAAAAATCGTAAAAAATTTAAACGGCTTTGTAGATAACTGAATACAGTAGGTAAGTATAGAAATATCTGCACTTTATTTAGTTTAATAAGTAAATAAATAAAATAAAAATAATTAAAATAAAGTTAGATTAATCATTTACACGATACATTAAATCTCTGCTTAAAGTAATTTTACACGATAAATAATTACTTATTGTCCTCGTGAATGAACCATTTTGTTTTTTATATTTTCTAATTAATATATTATACAACTATTTTGTGGTTCTGTGATATATTTTTTTAATATTGTAAGTTAAATGAATAGTGTATAGATGGCTCCTATGTACGACTACATGAGCGATATTTTGTGTGTTTTGGTGTGTCACTGTATTTTCCATATCGCCCGTGCGTGTGAGCGTTTATTATATTTTAAACCTGTTTTATATTATTATGATTGTTATAACTCCTACACCAAGATTTAATTTCGCATTTCCTGTTATTCTCACTTGTACTATTAAGTATTGTTTTCACACCTTATTTTGATATATTTATACTTTTATATACTTCATTAAATGACAATAAAATAATGTACCTACCTATAGTGTTTCTATATTTACCTTCGTCTATTATTTTTAAGCACTAGTTGAGTAGCTATTGAGTCTTTACATATTTTTAGAACACAGTAACGACCGTTCCTTCCAAATTCACGTTTAATAAAAAGTTTTAAAAACATCTATATAATACCTATTTGTTATGTTAGGTACATAAAAGCAAACGCCTGACATTTTAATAAAATAATTTCATTTTCTAAGTTCACATAAAAATTATAGTATAGTCCTGACTGTGTCCATCTTCTGTACGCATCATGGTTGATATTACTAGATATCTTCCTTCTTCATATACCTTCATACCCAGGTAGCAAAAACAACAAAGCCACGGGAAATACTCTCAAACGGCTGTCTGCCTTTGAATCCTGCACGCCCTCCAATGTTCAAAGTGCGTATTAGAAAATTATTTTCACTTGCTTCGGTGAAGAAAAATATCCCAGAAAACATGAAAGTTCCCATCAAGTACTTAAAAATGTGTGTATATTTATGCTTATGGCCCATACCCTTTACATTGTCACAGATCAGGCCCAGCAGTGGGACAATTACTGACGGCGATAACGAAGACCTACAAGATTCCAACACCTGTGCAACTGGATGACTGTATATTTATTTTTTTAAACAAATCTTTAATCTCAATAGGCATCCACATAGTTTCTTCATTCTGTTCTAACTCTAAATGCAGGCAATAGAAACTCTTGAATCACTTTATCAGTAAAAGAATGATTTATGTAATGGATAATAATATTATGTGCAGAACTAGTACCATAGCATAGGTCTAAAGTATTCTAGTCCTCGAATACACTCCCAAAAACTTTCTGCAGCTCGGACAGTAATGCTCGACGTTCTTCCATCTATTGGTAAAATACGGTAGAAGACAACAACACAGCCACCTGGAATGACATAATAGACGTAAGTAGGAGTGATTTCATGCAATGAGATGAAGATGTGTAAAAGACAGCCAGGGAAGCGCGCGCTATTTGATTTGATCTATTGTTTTAAATATACATATAATTAACTTAACTTGGAATGTACACAGTTCAAAATGCTTCTGCAGTGGTACTGTGAGTACACCGCAGTTTTTTTAAACTTTTTCAATACCTTGAGGTCACAAGTAGGTACTTTAGTTAATTCTCATGTCTGCTATCTGCGCTCTCGTTTCAAAGTAGGTACTATACATTTTTACAAAGAATTATTGATCACAACTACTCGAAACATGGTGTCCGTAGCTCGTCGTACAGGGCAGTTGGGCCAATATAACAGTTTCCTCAGTAAAAGACGATCTATTGAAAAATACCTTGGACTCTTATATTATCTCCGCTAACATACGTATTATTTATCACAGGGGTATTATTTATCACAGGGGTGAATTTCTTCTGCAAATTCTTTATTTAACACGAAAGTGGTTTAAGTTAATCATGATGCGTAAAATTTGGTATGCTTCTGAAGCAAATTGAATGTATAAATGAATTAAATGACAAAAGATATCGAGTCCTATCATGCCAGATAAGCCATCTACTACGATGGTAAGTAGGACATCTGCAGGTTAGATATCTGCATGTTTATTCAAACGAGGTGACGTGGTTCAACCCATCGCTGGCCCACTACTGAGCATGAGTCTCTCCTCATATTGAGGAGGCCTAAAGCATATTCCATCACGCTGCTTCAAAGCGAATTGGTTAAGGGGTTAATGACCAACCCAAGCGTCGAAAGTTTTTATGTCATCCGTAACCCTCCGCCATAGCTTAACGATGGCTGTCTGACGACAACAACCGGGACCGACGGTTTTACGTGCACTCCGAGGCACGGAAGCGTTCATGAAAGATTTTGCCACTAGCGGTCACCCATCCTCCTCCCGACCGCTACGGACGTTTCACCAAGCTGACACACTTGACGATAATTTCCTAATAAGAACTAATTGTCAGCTGTTAAATAAATGTACCTACCTACTAAACGATACGGCTAGCATACACATATTTATATCTGTTGTATTTTTTATTTGATGTAGATTGATTTTTTAAACAAACGTCAAATATCCCTGGAAGTTCAACATGTTTATTGTGATGTCCCCTTTATGTTATTGATGCTGAATGCGTTTTACCAATTACATTTCCACGGATTCGCCAACGTTAATCTCGGGTTAATGTACGACTGCTGATAAGTATTTACAATAATGATAGGAAAAAATTAAATACTTCTCTTTTCCGCACTCACCCACGGAGCGTCTTAAAAAACCAGTGGAGACTATACTGAAGAAATATAGAATGATTCTTCAAATAAGCAAACATAATAGTAATAGACATTATCAACAGAATCATGCGCAGAGGCCATATTGAACAGGTATGTAATATCGTACCAGAACAGTATTCCAAGCAAAATTGCAAGCAAATGCGTGATGGAGGAGTTCTTATATACAGCTTTTGTCATGACGTCCTCCTGGCAGTATGGACACCGCATGCCCACTGGTTCTGAACCCACTCGCAACAGATCCATTTCGATGCACACGTCGTTCGAACTCTGGCCTATTTGCCGGTAGTCATTCGAATCCACTGAAAAGATATAAGTGAGTCAAACATGTTTTGGAGCTTGTTCTAAAATCAAATGTCCTTCTAGAAATAAAGGAGATTTTATTAAATCCAGCAGAGATTTATTCTTTTGAACCAACAATATTCCGCTGCTGTTCCTGAACGGCAACAAGTGAAACGTGAGAAATTCTTCTTCTCAATCCATCACGGCCCAATATTGAGCACGGGTCTCTTTTCTAAATGATAAGGTTAAGGCCACAGTCCACCACGCTGGCTAAGTGCGGATTGGAAGACTTCACACACCATTGAGTTTGCACACTCCCCGACATGCAGGTTTCCTCACGAAGTTTTCCTTCGCCGTTATAACGAGTGACATTTAAATGCTTAAAACACATTTAACTCCGAAAAGTAAGAAGTGCGCGCCCTAGGATTCAGGCCCGGTCCCCCCGAGTAGGAGGCCAAATTCTTAACACTAATTAGAAAAATGTAAGTCCATCCTAGGGCGATGTCCTCCAGCATGATGGAGTATATTAAAGGCCTTGTCAGTTAAGACAAAAGTCCCGTTGTTAGCAGTGGGCATTAAGGCCATTGAAAGCACCCATAGTTTAGATCCCAGGACCGAGTTCTCCTTAACGTGGCGATAAATAAAATCAGGTAATGTAATACATTGTGAGGAATTACTTATACGGTTTATATTAGCTTCACATGTTTCTATCATGGTGTTACATTGTTATTGTGACGTAGGCAAAGTTATCAAAAATTATGAAACAAAATAATAAAAAATAAAATAAATTTTGGAAAATTATTCATAATAATAGGTAACATTCAAGATTTAATATTAATCGCAATTAGATCAATAAAAATTCTTACCCTTTTCTGATTTATCGATCCACATTGTTGTATAACAATATCTATTGTAATTAACATTCACTATCAGTTGGATTCACCGCACTCAATATACTATAATTATTGATTTCGTCAAGCGGCGTTGCAGAATGCAAGAAGTATGTTTTGTGAAATATTGTTTGAATTATGATGGTACACTCTCGGTACGAGTGATGATAACAACAAAATATCAAAAGGTGTATCCACTCCGATAGATAACATTATCCGCTGACGATGACCTTATCGTGGGTGATACACGTTTACTGTCCATGTGGTTACTGGAGTCGATAAGTCATATTGTGATCTAGCTGAAATACGTTCATTTCTGGGTTAGAAATATTTTTATTTACAGTTAATTCTGTTTTATCTGCTCTCGCCACTTATTTTCTTAACCGGCATGAAGCTGGATTAGAGGCATGACCCCGCATAGACTAGATTAGGTCCTCACAGTACTTATTTATCTGTTCATATTTAGATAAAAGCTGAGTTGACTAAATTCACAATAATCCCTACGATCTTCTTTTTTGCTATAGTCGAAATAGTCGCAGAAGTGTTAATACCTCGGCGGTTTGTGACGATGTAAAGCTTAGCAACAAACAATTTTGAGGGATTTTAGGCTTCGTTGGTGGCGACTACTACCTGTAAGTAGCAGTAGCAGTTGTTATGGTAGGTCGATATAAAAAACTTATAACGCCAGTAACACTTCGTTACAGGGCGTAACGTAAAGTAGTCAACGGACTGCTTAGAAAATTTATTATATATTTTTCTATATGTTTATTTGTTTATTCATCGGGCAGAATAATGATTGCCGGGTCTGCTAATAATATAGTTACTTCATTGTAAAATCTTTAAATCTTAGAATTTACTACATTTCATGTTTACGTTTTATATATATTCGATTTGCAATCTTATTCTCTAATAAATAAGAGCACATCCGAAGGAACCTATTTGCTCTACCTACGTAATATTTTTATTAATTTCTATCAATCGACCGCCTTCAATCAATCAGTCAGTCAAGTCAAGTCGCCTATAGGTCCCTACACCGACCATAATCCGCACTCTTCCTCGGTTATAAAGTGAGATCATCGCTATCAGCAGTAGGTCATCAGAGGATTGAAGCCAAGTACAGGAAGAACAAGACAAATGCTTCAACAGCGTGATTAACTATCTGATCAATTCATGTCTGTTTTTTGTTTTATTATAACAGTAAATTACTTTACTAGGAGGTCTTTCTGAAAGCAGACTAGTATATACGAGTATCTGTTATATTCGCAGTACCTTCATAGATGACTTATATTTGAAAATGAAATGTATTTATTTATTTATAAAAGCTTACAGGAAAAGTGCTAGATCCGTTAAGGGCGTGGAGTACCCATAATTTTTGACTTATTTCATTATGAAACACCCTACCCTAAAGTGAACCCTTTTCGAGATATTCGGCTTTAAATTTTTTTTATTGAAAATTGCTTTTTTTAGGCTACTAAATTAAATTTCGTTTATTTTGTGCGTCTTATTATTATTATCATTGCATGTTTACATGTGTAATAAGATGCTTTAGGAGTTCAATCAATAAAATACTGCATAAGTTAATTGAACAGGCCATAGAAGACAAGTTAAAGTTAAGAACAAATATTAGGAAGATTATTTTTCTCTGAGGGATATTTAAAAATACATAATAAATTGTCTTATACAATATGACAAAACCAATAACAGGCAGACACCGCATGCTTTATGGATATCAATTACAAATATTCTG
>DWJZ01001627.1:0-22497 GCA_018249125.1 Asbolis capucinus
ATGTAAAATTACAATTTTTAAATTTTTAATCTTTGACAATGGATGTTTATTTTAATTTGAATTATATTAAATTTAACGAAATTTAATTCTAATTCTGATTCATTTTGAATTAGTTAAAATGCATGGATCGTTTGGAAATTCCAAACGTAAACAATTAGATGTACTGATATAATTCATTTTATTTAAATTAAAGCACTAGGCTTAAGTTATTTATATATTTTTTTTTATATATAGGCAATTTTAGCTGTAACATGAATTTATTTTCGAAAAATTATTTTTTACGGTGACCTATGTTTTCGTTACGTTGCATCTCTGGACGAAAACTAGCTTAGGGATAATTATTTTAATTTTATTGGTGGTATACTCTCAGCGCAAATTAGATTAATTTTTTAGTACTTAAATTGTATTAAAATGTTTTCAGATTATTCGTACACTGGCGTTGACGGTGTTAATCTGAAAAAATTAGCCTGAAATTAAAAGATAAATAAATGTAAAGGATGTAATGAATTTGTATTGTGATTGTTTTTTTTTTCTGTGAATAATATTAAATAATATGTTCTTCGAAATTAAGGTTCGGTTTAAATGTTAAAGTGCTAGGAACGGATATCAAACATTCTATTTTTAAATTAAAATAGTTGGTGTGTATGTATGAGGTTTGTTTTTCTCAAAGTTTTGTATGACATATTTTTGTATCAATTTCGATGATATCTCAGGGCCTATCGTAAAACTTTTTGGAAACTTTAACTTGTAAAAAAATTTTTTTGTGTGGTTTTCGACATGAATTTTGAGCGTGACATTCACTTTCTCTTTTTTTGTGATTGGAAGTGAGCGGGATAGAAATAAGCGTGGTTTTTTTAATGCCTGGCTCTCACTGGTGGGAGCGAGTTCCTTTCATGGAGTAAATTTGCTTGTGTGTTTAATGCTGAGAGGATACTCGATCCCAGCTGTGGGACACAATACAACTGTGTAACACAATACACACGCTGACCTCTCCACTTCGAGTTCACCTCAAGTTTCGTGCCGGGCCCTTAGTAAAGTTAATTTTATTTGTTTACTGGTGCAAATAAACAATATCAAAACTACTCTGTGTATTCTTGTGTACTACTGGACTGACTCAGTCCGATTGGCCTAATTTGATATACGTTCCTAGCATTCCATTTCGAATTGGTTTCGGTTAAAATTCTGCAATTCGAGTTTAAAATTACATTTTTGAACATTGGCTTGTTTTGGGCTCACTCGAATATTGAGGGAGGCGTTCATTGTATGACAAAATATAATACATGAAATTTAAAATTATTTTCAAGAATGTAGCGGCTATTTTGGTCGGGTAATTTAAATGATTATCGGATTATTATTCAATTTAGTGTTATTTACTTTGCTATGAACGAATACATTTACCGAAATTAGCGAAACGGCAGATGAATTTAATAAAATTGTGCGTAATAATTTATTGAAATAACTTCAACTTATTTTAACAATAACTTTTTCTGTGTCTGTACAATTTAAATATCAATCGAATTTATTCTGAACTATTACGGGATTTGATTTTAATTCGGAACCAATTCGTAGAATTCAAAAGTGACATTGGATGATTTTGTACATAAATATTGTCAGTGACCAGAGAACTTTGCGTGCGTTTCTTACTACCGCGTAATATAAACTAACCAATTTTACGGCACATCTATCCGAGCCACCAGATAGCTCTTCGATCCGATACAAAATGTGGGTAGTTTATGTTAAAATAGAGTTTGAAGAAAAACTGACACTAAGGCTTGATCTATTTCTCGGAATAATTATGTGCTTGAACTGGAACTGTTGCAAATACTTTTGCAATTTTTTTATTTATTTACGATCCTGAATATTTTTATAAATTGACGGAAGGTGCACAGTATGAAGTAGTAAGTCATAACTTCTCATAAGTATACGAATGATAGGAATTGACGAATGTTTTGTTTTTAGGTATTGAATACAATAATTTTCAAATTCGTTTTGTTTATTTTTAGATATGCGGTCGTTGGTCGTTTTTAGGTTAAAATTGTTTGGTACCTATCTCTAGACTTCTAAGTTTCTCCCTCATAACTATAAAAGTAAAGTATACAATAAGATAACACTTTTTATACTATACTGGCAATGCACCAATACTAGGGCGACAACAACTGATACAAACCGTTAAAATAATAAAAAAATATAAGTATACCAATTTTCTAACTTGGCAACACTTTTAGAGGTATTTTTTCATGTTGATATAACCTCAAAGGTTCAAGTTGCTATATAGACTGTTCTACTCGGCTTGCGAGAATACCGGTGAATAAAATAACACCGAAATATTAAAAATATCATTACCATTATAGAACACGCTAATAATCTAAAAACTAGACAGTTTTTCGCTTACGAAATAGCGAAAAAGACTACTACTACAGACTATACAGACAGACATAAAAATACAACATGACATGAATAATTTTAAACAAAATTAAATAAAAACTTGCAATTTTCGTTTTGTATTGACATTTTTTCGATGGATAGTCGTTTCTATGACGTTTAGGTTAGATGGTATAATGAAACGTTTTGATGGTGTAATTTTAGTTGGTAAGTTTTGTACTGCAGGATTGAGATTGTTAGCTAAGTTTGATAAGATAACGACAGCGTGCGTCGCGGACGGCTGCTGGACCTCGGACAGGTTCGGAACTAGTCGGCCGAATCCGACTATATGTATTTTTTATATTAAATAAGTTACCGCTTGACTACGAAACCACCTGATGGTAAGTGGCGACGTTTTTGATGGTGAAGCGGTCTAAGCTTAATGTATAACGTGAGTCAGCCGTTTGTAATAACTATGAATTCAGATACTCACGAATCTTTCAATTTTAAAAAAAGTTTGATAAGATAGCTGGATAGAAAGTAAATCGAGGTGGGATTAGAAAGAAGGAGCAAATAGTTTGAATTGCTGACGGTTTAAATTGGTTCAGTGGTGTGGATAACTGGCGGGTTCAGATGCTACTGTTACTATAACTTAATTTGAAAAGCTGATGATCAGATAAATGTCAATTGCTGATAAATACGTCGGTGCCAGGGCTTCAGCCTATTACGAAGCCACTGTTGAGAAGGCCTAGACAAAATTATATTAAGATTATCTAATGCAGATATTTGGAAGGGGTGCCAAACGCACCTAAAATCGGAAGTTCCTTCGTGAAAAATATGATTGGGTGCCAATATTTTGAACTAATAATTGGATTACCTCAGGCAGAAACCTTTGCTGTTTTTGGTAGTCAATGGTCACTTGCCAATATGTCGGTATTTTGCCTATTCCCATAAAAAAGTTATACAATAGTTTTTATCCGGTTTTGTCAAGGAAAGATAAAGGGTCTCTCATTTCAGTTTAGTGGGTAAGGTTAAGTATTTTAGGTTAGCATAGATTGAAAGCGTCATAGAAGCGATTCGTACGGTTCAGTTGTGTGAAAATCAATATTCGGTCCAAGTCAATTTAAAATGCGCGTAACGCAAAATATAACTATGAAATATAAAAAAGTATGTTACATTTTTGTCATTGCAAACTGTGACTGTCCCACTGCTGGGTTTGAGTCACTATGTGAACGATGTAGGTCATAGTGTACCACGCTGGCCAAGTGTGGATTGGTATGAACTTGTTACTTAAATACTAAACCAAGATTATCTTGCGCGTTAATCGAAAATCCGGCCGTGATAGCTTAGGGATTTAAACTTATGTCTCTCGAACGGGAGGTCAGGGGTTCAAACCCCGCGCGCACTAACTTTCAAAGTGATGTACGAAGCTTCGGTGAAGGAAAACATCGTGAGCAAACTTGCACTCCTGAGAGTTTGTGAACCTACGAATCTGCAATTGAACAGCGTGGTGAACTATGGACGGTACTCATTGTGAGGAAGCCCAGTGGGAAAGTTGTAGGTCGCAATGGTGAATCAGGCAGACAGCCACAGATAACCATTATGTCCCTCGTCCACGATATCTCCAAAATGTATTGTTAGAGGGCGTTACAATACTTTGATAATGAAATATTCTATTTTTCATTAATAATTTGTTTCATTCATATTTATTTCAACGATAACAAATCTTTCTATCAACTGACTCAGTGTAAACAAACGGTCTTTAGGAGTGAAATATGTCGTTTAAAATATTTTCAAACAGTAAGTCTCTAGCAGATCCTATAGATATATAGCTTGTTGACTGCGTGTAGATTGGTTGGAAGTCAACGAAGCCAGACGTAAGTAACCTACAATTAAAATATTGAATATTGATAGCTTTGATTACTTTCGGTGAAGAAAATGCATTCTATAAAATATAGATCAAAGAATTCATAAAAAAAGTCTGCAAATTACATTCACAAGATATAAAATGAAGAACATGATCAGTGTTCCTATTATTAAGGAGAGGTAACTTAAAAAGTACTCGTCAGATGTCGCTCAAATATAATACATTAAATAGCATTCACGAGCGAGCAGTACACTCAATAAAAAGTAAATAGGTAATAAAATCAAATAAATAGCCGAATAGAAAACCTTATTTTTTTTACGTCATATAAAAACCTACTGCTACTATTTTTACGATTTGTGTAATATTCCGCCGTCCAAGGCGACTAGCCGTTGGAAAAGATTTAAAAAAATTATCATGAACGTGCCAATAACGGTACCACTCGCACAAATACATTCATTCAGTTATGAAAATAGATTGTTGTGTATGAATTTGTAACGTGTTTTTCGTTAATTAGACCGTGATTTATATTTTTATTACATTTGCTTTGTTTTTTTTAGGGGTTAAAAAGTACATGTGGTTCTTATTTGTGCGTTGTTTTATGTATCGTATATCTGTAGGTTTCTCACAGTCTGTGTTTCTACGGCCGCAGCGTTGGGAGTGAGCTTGTGTGGTTGCGCACACATGGCCGTTTCGACGTTGGATCCAGTGGCAAATTATATCGACCTGTTGGTTTAGTGGTTCGTTAACCTGAGTACTGTGCCAGAGGTCGTGGGTTAAATTTTTATTGAAAAAAATCGGATGAACAGGAATTTTCGAGTTGTCTGGCTATAAAAAAATGTTTATTGTTATATTAAAATATATAGCTTACATGTCAAAATTATTTTCATATCGTGGCATAGTGGTAGCGCGTGATTACGTGCAGAAGCCCGAGCGTGTCTTGCCCCAAGATATTTATTTACTAATGTTGTATTTTGATCATATTGGTATTAGAATTCACGTTCAGTTATTATCAGTGAGTCTAAAACTTTCAAACCGAAAAAGAATAGGGCTGCTTTGTGGAAAGAGAATTGATAAGTTGCGTGGCCATTGCAGGTCGTCGAAACACAGACCGTGGGAATCAAGCTTTGAAATACTCTAAATAAGATTTTAGTTCAGATAGTTACTGAGGGTCAGTGTCCAGTAGTTCTAATATGCTTTGTGCAGTATAATCGATATTTCAAGGTTACTAACAAATTAGCTTGTATTTTTACTTTTAAATCTTGTCCGCTACATCAAGACAGTCGTCTAGCTGGCTGGCTCCAACCATTACTGGTCCTCATTACTGAGATAAATAAAATACTCCACCTTGCTGTTATAATGTTAATTCGTGGAGTGGAAATCTTCATCTACTCGTCTCCTATTGCCGCACTCCTTATTACCGATACTGTACTGGGAAACGGTTTAAGGATCCATCCATCCCTTTGTCGTAAACACACCGCCGGTACGAACGACGCGTTTCGCCTCGTTCTTCAACATTCGTACTGCGAAGGAATGTAACAAGTTGCCCGCGTTGGTATTCCTGTTTTATTATAAATGCCTTAAAGTCAAGAATGAATGGGCTTCTATTAAGTTAGTGCGCTTTACAATCAAAGACTACGTCGCCACTTACCATCAGGTGGTTTCGTACTCAAGCGCTAACCTATTTATTATAAAAAAACAGCAACAATTCTGAGTGCAATAGTTAATGTCTTTACTCTGAACTAAAATCTATCGTTTTATAACTTTTTTAAAAACCGGAATTTCTTGGTTGGTTAATAAATTCTCTCAAATCATTGAGTATAAGTTATAGGTATTGTTCATCGACCACGTCTACTGGATCTCGCATCTGGCGAACTTTGTCTGGCAAAATATTAGACTAATTGAACTGATATCAGAAACCGGGACCGATTGAACGACGAATAACATTCATTTATAGTACAGTTTGTTTCTACCAAACTTGCTGTCTTCAAGGCAAGAGTGAATAGGCTTTTTCTAAGTTATGCGTCTAAGTTAAACCATTTAAAGCTACATCGCCACTTACCATCAGGTGGTATTGTAGTCAAGCATTAACTTATGTGAAAAAAAACTCAAAGACAATGTATCATTTGACGCTCCCCGCATTGACTGACTTTTAGAAGTACAGCTTTATGTGTTGTCTAGGAAAAAAAAACATTTTTATAAAATTCGGACAGTTTTATCGCAAAATCAAAGACAATCGAAATTTAAAAAAATTCTGTTAAAAAAATGATATTTTTGTGTTGTTTACATCGTTATCGGTTAACTCGACCCCCCTTTTACATGAAAGGTTTAGCTTTAAAGATTCTTTGCCTTATAAGAAAATGTGATCTTATGACGGTTATACTTGAAGAATGTCGCAATAAAGTCGCGGTCGCATCTGTGTTTGTTCCAAGATTTGATCCGCCCAAAGCATGCTGGACATATCGGGAATATTTCAGATATACAATCAATGTTTTTTTTTACATTTTTTTCGTCTTATGTATTGATAATTTGGCCGTAAGGACTTTATTTCAAACTTGAATAGGTGACTAGGTTTTTCAATTAGACACCTGTTTTTATTTTTCACAAATTCTTTCGCTAAACTAATGTAATTTAAACCAAGGTTTTTCTTTGTTAAACATTATTTTTATTTTTTATTGAAAATGGTTTTGCCACGATCATTGTCTGTGGTTGCAATATTAAAGGTGCGCGCACATGTTATGCGGCCGCGACTACGATAGGATTGCCTTGTGTAATGTAACAATGAATTATGTAATAAGACTTGACAATGTGCGGTTTTAGTAGCAGTGGATGTCAATTGGGTACAGTTTTGTACTTCGGAGGGAGCTTCATTAGTTGTCCGTCGTCCGTTGAAAGGGACTTGATACGCGATGTTTTTTACGTTTATATTGCACTAGTGGCGGTGCAGCGGCCAAGTATTTGCTTACTACTCTAAGGATGAGCTGGATGTAATGGTAATGTGCCTATAGTTGTCGAAAAATTACATATTTTACATACTCATTAAATCCAGAAATACATTTTGCTTGCCTTGGGTCCCCAGACTGGGTCAAAAGCCAGCTTCTCAGCTTCCGGATCCTGTTGCGTCTATAGGCAACTCCACCGTCTCACAGTATTGTAGTATGAACCGAGTTTACTTTTATATTTTATTTAATTTGAACGCCAGTAATACCATACCACTACAATTATGTAACACCTGATGTATTTTAGTATTCCACAATAAAGATGATTTGATTTAAACCACGTTTATACTTAATAACTCGGGCCGTGTTTTATTTACAAAATAGAGCGAGAAGAAAAGATGCATGTATAGACATTTTGCCGCGACGCTCCGCCGCTAGTGTAGTTTGAGCTTCATGATTTTAGAAACGTAAATCCGTGATTGTTTGATCAGTGTAATAATTGAATATAATATAATGTTATTTCTTTTATTCATCCTTTAGAAATAATTGTTTTTCCAACACATCACAAAAATATTTTGGACGAAGAAAATGGCTTTAAAATTAAATTACAAAAACTAATAAAGCCCTCTCTGTGAAGCATTATCAACTTTTTTTATGAAAATTCTTAGTTCCACAACAATTAAAATAATATATGTAAATTTTTCTTATCTTAGTAAGTTAAAGATCTCATATGTGAAATGATTTTGTTTTGTCTTTTTTTATATTTTGATGTACTTCAGAATAGTCGAATTGATTTAAAGACAACCTATGTAAAATAAAAATATGGATGTATATAATTTTGAGTTTTATTTACGAATCCTTTCTCATCGGAAATATAGGAAATGAAATTTCTTAACACGAAAATTCATTTAAAACTATGTAGTTTTACTGTTATACAACTTTTAATAACATTACAATCATTTATGATAGGTACACAAAATAGATCATTGTAAAATTTGTCAGTTGAATACAGGATATAAATAAGGTATACTTACTATAAATGGAGTATAGTAAGTACCTCAATTTCATTATAAAATAACAATTCTAATGAAATAGGCTATATTTTAGTTAAGTGTTTAGTTTGTCGTGTCTTGTATGGAGTAATATAAACTACCACAGAGTAGCTATAAAAATCTTACAACGTCCGAAGTAGTCTATGGTACGTACCTGTTTGTGTGTATTAAAATAAATAAAATAAATAGAACAGGAATATTTGCATTCCTTTTTGCATTGCTGAAAATATGCAAAATATCTAAATATTTTTAATTGACTTCATGCAGTAAACCTATTCAAATTGAAACTGTGTTAAATACTGCCTGATTGACTTTTACGTCAACAATTCAATCAAAAAATACATGTAGTACATTAAAATGAGGCAAATTTACCCAATTTTGCAGGTAAGAAAGGCATAAAAATGTTCCAACATCTACAAACATTTTAAACGAAAGAAAATTTAACACTGATATCATTCGCAGACTTAAAGATTACGCTAGATCCCAATATTCTATGCATAACAATTCGGAAATTATTTAATATCAAAAGAGCTCATAGCTGATCCTAATGTGATCAATCGGTAAGAGGCTAATGGCAACACGTTCTTAACCGCTTCCGTGCTTCACAGGGCACGTAACTCCTGGTCCTGGTCGGTATTGTCGATGACACGTTTAGCTTTAAGCAAATGACGTCAGGAGGTATTCAATATTTAATTGGATTGGCTATAAACCCCTTCACCGACCAGCACAGGAGCAGCGTAGCGGCGTATGATCTATTCATTCTCAGTTATGAGGAGAAATCCATGTTCAGTAATTAAATAAACTATTATTCCCGTTAATCAGTTCAAGCCCCTCAACCTCATGATGGATAGAATATTGATGTCCGTCTCAAACCTATTTCTGCTCGTTAAATTCTTACACTAGATATCGTAAGCGGCACGAGTCGTGTGTACATATGAACAAAGACAAAATACACTTTCGACCAATGTACGTAATCGACAGACGCGTACTTAACAATTGAACCAATCGCAGTGAAGACACGGCACGAGTGACATCAATCTGACAATGAGCTGTGCTTACGACTCGTGCCGGCTATTGTAAACAATCTGAGTTCGTGTTAACAACAATACTTTACACAACAATTTTATAGTCACTAAATGTAACAATTAATTCTTTACTTTTTCTACGACGCGACATAATAATTTCCTAGCTAATATATTGATTCTGTACGAAAGATAACTTTGTCAAAATCTAGTGGCATACCTATAGGTGGTATGAGTGGCATAGTTCCACACAGGCCCCCGGCCAGACGGGTCCCCGACCTGACAAAGCCCCGGTCAGTCTTTGAGCTCCGAAGTGACATAAAATTTTAACAAAATTTAGAAGAACAACACTTTTATATAGATATTTAAAATTAATTAGTCATATTTTCTTATTATAGAATACAGATTTATAATATTTGAAAATTAAATATTTAAATAAAATGGACACAATATTGTTAGGACACCATCTTAGTATTTTATTAGAAATTAAATTACAATGTGACGTATTTTCTCGGGGCCCCATCCATCCACGGCATCAGTGGCATCCATATTGCCACGGGCCCATGATGGTAGAACAATTCCACTAACAATATATCAACAAAATCAATTTTGCCAAGGAATTTTACATGCAAAAGTTAAATAAAATGCAGTTACATGCGATAGTACTACTTATAGTTCGGGATTCCCGTTTCATTATTTCCACATGATTACTAGCAATTTTGTAAGTAGCTTCATCTGGACGAGACGCCCAACTTTTTCTCTTACGAAAATTCTCGTGGTAGCTAACAGGGAAACAGTGTTCACAGTACCTCGGGAAACATTATGGTACCATGTAATTTATAAAACAATGTGACTGTTAAATTATATTAATATAGACAAAGTTTTTAATAACAATCATGTGAAAAAAATGTATTGGAATAACCCGAACTGTTATTCAATACTACATTCTGTACGAAGTCTTTTCAAATATAAAAAAGATACAATATTTTATTTGGTTGGAAAGACTTCGCTAATCCTTTTATTTATAAGTACAAATAGGCATATCGCTGAAGATATATATGTGGCTTAAAATTAATTACAACTTAAAATAAAACGACAGGTTAAGGACAGATCGACCAACATTTTTAAAATACAGAGTGATCAAAAATGTCACAATCAAAAAAAAATCGAAAATGCTATATATTTCTTCACGAACATTTTATTAATGCCTAGCTAATTTATTGATATAGATATAATATATATTTATCACTCTTTTTTATATAAAGAGCGTCGTGTTACTAGCTATTGGGTGTATATATTACCAGTAATCATTTTTTTTTATTTCAGGCAATTAAGGCCCATACACAAAAAATACATACAATACAAAAATGTTATAGAATAGACTAATACATACCTCATACTTCATTGAAATAAATAGATACAATATAAAAAAGTCACAATTAAGATTATAAAACTATATATAAACATATCACGCTATACACATATATTTATAACTTCATTAAATAAAGCATTTGTAAAGTAAATCAGGTATTTTTTTATTATTATAACATTAAAAAGTCATTTTATTAATTTATTTAAGTCGGCATTGTTCTAATGTGACCACCCTGTGTATATGTTACTACAAATATGGATATATATGATCTGATATAAAAATAAATAATAATTAATGTTAATATAAAAGGGGAAAATGAAGTGCACATAAAACTATTCCACTAACTTTGTTTCAGTTTCTGATCTTTCATCGGTCAAATCCATCCGTAATCTTCTCTCTTCTGCAATACATAAACAAATAGGCTTTATAAACATTACAAAGATCTTAGCTAACAATAAAATCCAGTTAAAGTGTCCAATAACACAGCGGGTGTCTTCAAGCACCCTCCCAGAGCCCTATAAGGCCCCTCTGCCTCGTCCCCTGCCCCTAAACCCTCCCCTGCCCCGAGGCCTGGCCTTGCTGGTGTTAGGGGGGCTTTTGGGTCTGAGAGCCTCTATACGTTCAGTGCAGCCTGTGCTTTCTCTGCCCTCGGTGAAGTATGAGGCATATAGCTCAGCGTTGAAGTTGGAGTTTGTTAGCTCGTGGCCTATGGTGACCCAGCCTGGACGGATTGTGGAGTCTCGACCAAATAGATGGACTCTGAGGAAACGAATTGCAAAAGAAATAAGCAGTGATGTTGGTCTCTGACCGGTAGGTCCTGGATTCAACACCATTAATTTTCAAAGTTTGATTACATGTCAATTATCACTCGTTTCGGTGAAGAAAACCACCATCAGGGAAACGTCACTCCTAAGAGTTCTCCATAAAGTTCTCGAAGGTGTGTGAAGTTTACCAATTCGTAATTGGCCAGTATAGAATATGGCCTATACCCTGCCCCATGGGTTGCAATGCTGTATTAAAGATGATATAGAATAATAGAAGAGCACATAGCCCAGCAGCTTGCATTGATCAGAATTGGTTAACTAAATTAAGAAATAGCGAGGGGTCGATAGGATTCGTGACCGCTACTAGGAAAAGATTTTTGAGCGTTTCAAAAAACAGGCTTGAATTGGATTTAGTTAAGCGAAAAGGATTAAATCCATATCAAAGTTAAAGTGACTTCGTTGAAACATAATGATCATAAACACCAATACTATCAATTAGTTAAAAATAATTAATAAAAACGATAACGTTAACGTTTTTATTATAGTACTATACATATTCTTTTAAATTGAGTGATATTCTTAGGGTTTAAAATGATTTTGTTTCTATAAAATCACTTTTGACGTTGATGTGAATTGAATCATTTTCACTTAACTATGTCCATTATGGACATATGCTCTTGATAAGAAATAAATCAATACATACTTTAACGTTTTAGAAATTTCAACTTGTGTGGGGTAGAAAACTATTTTACGGACAGGTAGTCGCGGAATAAAGTAAAGGATATCTTTTTACATGTAAACAAATGAATTAATGATATAACCCTAATATGAAGGAGCACATCAAACTTCAAAACTGTATTGTTCAGCGTTCAGGAGTTCCCTTGTCTGGAACCAATCCTGAACATAGTATCAGGTCGCAGCTTCGCAGTGTAAGAGTAAGTGGGTCTAATTAAGCTTGCAAAATTTTATGCAAAAAGTCAACAAAGTAATATACAAAATACTCTGCAAAATAAAAAATAAAAAAAATAGTGTTAACAAATTCTTATATTTCCTTACCTTCTTCTCCCCAAACAAAAATGCTCCATGATATGAAATATCTCAATAGGCTTCTCGGTGCTGCCAAACTCCTGATCCTCGGATATGATCAGGTCTATATCAACGTTGGCATGGATGAAGTCTCCATCCACAGACCTTCGAACAGTCCCCTTGATGCCCATAAGACAATGCTCTTTTGTCCGTTGAAACACTGCATTGTGTTCAAGGTTCTTTGAGTGTCCAGGATTTTTGATGTTGGTCTTGATCCAGCAGATGTCTTCACAGCGACGGAAGCCCCATTTCTTTAGGCATTCCCTGCCCATGTCCAGACCTGGAAATGTTACAATAATGCCTGATGTAGTTTATTTGGCTTGTAGGGTTGAAGGGTCATAAATATTTAAAACATCCTACTATTATTATAAATGGATGGATGTATGTTTCTTATTCCTTCGCACAAAACCTACTGAATGGGGGGGTAGCAGGGTGAATCCAAGTTTAAAATATAAATGGGTACTCACGATTTCTTTATTGTTATACCGAGTACCCGTTTACATTTGAAAGGTATAGTATCCGCAACCATATTGCTTTAAAAAAATGCTTTAAGTTTAATTTCTAATTAAGAAATCAATTTGATATTTTTTTTTATCAAGTAGTATTTTGAGATAAAATAGTGTAACACACTTGAGAATAGAATATGTCAATAATCCTATAAAATTTTATTCCAGTATTTTATGTTTATAATTTACTAGCTTCCGTTCGCAACTTCGTCCGCGTAGAATAATTACTTTGGGTTAAGGCTAACTTTAATCCGTAACTTCGGTTCTGTCATACATGATTTTATCGAAACTTTAACCGCTTACGCAGCGCACGCAACGGAAGCTCTCAGTAGGGAAAAAATCCCCCGATTTTGATACATTCTGCATTGGTGCTCAGCTGCTTTTGGTCTTAGCGTGATGATATATAGCCAATAGGTTATCTAACACTGAAAGAATTTTTCAACCGGATCTGTAGTTTCTGAGATCAGCGCGTTCAAGCAAACAAACTCTTCAGCTTTATAATATTGATATAGATTTCAACCGTGGATAGTATCATTCCACTTCTATTAATGATCTCAGACTCAAAAACACTTTATTCCTTATAAAATAACTACTTTATCAGTTCGATAGCAACTCACCATCTGAACTCCCACACCAGAGGAACAGGAAGGCCCTTGGCTGAGCGAGCTGCTGCAGCTCCAGCGCAAGTACGTCCCGCCAGCGCCAGCCCGCGCCCAGCGGTGGCTCCACCAGCAACACGTCGAACTTGCTGCCCATCCGCTGCAGCTCAAATGTCTGCACACGCACATATACCTCGAATGACAACGCACTAGCAGACTCAACTTCAAACTCACTGTGCTAAGTCGCTATTGAGGGTCAAGTTACCCAAAAAAACAACTCCAGCAAACATCAGTAAAAAACAATCCAACGTCAAGATTCCCAAAATCAAATCCAGGCTTCAGCCTCTCCAAATTTGGGCTGATATAATACACAACTTGATATATGCACAAAATAGATAAAAGTGCTCAAACAGATATTATCTAATACTTGGTGTACCATGAACAATATACTATATATTATCAGTCGTCTGTCTAAATCAGTGGTTCTTAACCTTTGATTTGGGACTGTTTAAGAAAGTTTATGCCTATTCGTGGACCACCAAGAGTTTGAAGGTAAGTTACATAGAGTACATGTAAAATTGAAAATAATCTTAATTCTTAGTTTTTAATATTTTTCGCATGGCTTCATGGACCACTCCAGATGTATTCCGAAACCACCAGTGGTCAGCGGACCAACGGTTAGTAATCACTTGTCTAAATGTTAGTCTGATGGGAATAAAATACCCCTGGTATACACCAGGTTATAGTATAATCATACCTTTAAATCACACCTCAGGTACATAGGAGGGGTAGCAGTCCTTGCGATGAGATCATCCTTCAGTTTGATTAGTTCCCGCAGTTTAGGGTACTCTTCAAAGCGGTCTGCTAACCCAACATCCCGGATGAAGTTCTGCGGCCGCTGACCAGTGTCCACAAAGTGTTGGCAGTAGTCATTATGGGGATTGGAGGATTGGGTGCCCTGAGGAGTTATAAGATGCAGATGAATAAACTTGAATGATTATTTACACAATGTATATAAGAAATGTGATAAAAAAATTCAATGTGTGCAAGAAAGAGACAATGAGGCAATATTATATAACAATAAAACAAATTATTAATGCGAAAATAACTCTGCCTGTTTCTCTTTTAACCCAAAATACTGATCCAATGTTGATGAAAATTGGTACAGATAGACCAGATGAATAAAAAACATCTGCTACTTTTATTAGCAAAAGGAGGCTTGAAGGGGTTAAAATTGGGCTAGAATATTTATACTAAAGTTTTTAATTGTTCAATGTAAAACCTTGTACTCATGCAGTTGATGAAAAATAAATAAACATTTTTTCCAAAAATTTTGTAATTTCACCAGTGGGGAGGTGAAACTGTTCTATGCATATATATATATCTCTTTCTATCAGCCAGAGTAAGAATGCAATTATTCATAAAAAAATTTTAGACCATAAAAGTCATAAATCACACATAATAGACTTGAGTTTGAAATTTACAATATAATATTTATGTTAATACTTTTGAAAAAATTCCAGTATTGATGATTGTTTGAACAAACCTTTAGGAATGTGGATGAGTCAGTGTAAACCAAGCTGTCGGGCTCCTTAGGCACCGGTTTTCCCGTGCCATCTGGACTATATTCTGCCACTGCCTGTTTCTTAGGCAGTCCGTCCAGTGTGGTCCCCAAAGCATGACGGAGTTCACTCACACTTGAGACACCAAGCTGGTAGAAGTAATTTGAATGATATGAAATTATTATAATTGTACATATATTAATTCAAATAAACGTAAGAAGGTAGGCCCCTGTGGTGCAGTACCCATGCTGGCAGTGTTTCCTCTCTGAATAGCAAGACTTATATGGCATGCTAGAAAGCTCTGGGGTTGTTTATAGTACTAGTGGGTACTTATACAGATACAATAAAATACTGTTATTCATTAAAAATATTATAGATAGATTTATTTATTATACCCATACTGTTTATGTGACAAAATTAAGCTTTACATAGAAAAACCTCCACCTTATCTACTATGATATATAGTATTTATTTATTGTAGGCCTAAAACCACTATTTAACTTTCAAAATATACCTGGACGTGTAAGGAAATTTGCTATAACTTTTATGCATGAAGGCTAAGCACATGACTATGTTACAAACTGATTTAATGCAGAAAATATAACAAACTTCTGCCTTTAACTTTTGATTGAAATATAAACAAAATATTAGTCCTGCAACAGGCTATGTATGTATCTTCGGAAGCCGAAGTAAATTGGAGTGATTTCAATGTATATTTTTAATGTTGCACCTTAATGTAAACAATCGAAAACTAAACAAATGTATCCTTGAAATAGGTTATGTTAGTACTTACTGTTTGAGCCAACAACTTCTTACGCTTCTGCGATCTTTCCCGAAGTTCTTTCAGCTTTTCGCTCATAACTCTCAAAGTGTAATGAAGCTACAGAACTATATAGGTATTGGCTATATTTACTAAAATTGTTCGACAACTTCAATGTTAATATATGAAATTACAAGACAAGCATAGCAACAACGGTAATTCATTAGAAGTAAATGATTTGTCAAAAACAAATGTCATAATCTGACACTAGACAGATCACCTAAAGGTTCGCCTCCACGTAAGAACAATTGAATACACTGATGTAATAAATAATTTACATTAAAGTTACAGCAAACTCTAAGTTTCAGATATAAATAATTATATAATAGTAATAAAAACATTTTACATATTAATGCAAATTTTACAATATATTATTTTGATGAGTCGTTACTATAATTTACCGCTGATTATTCCTAGACACCAACTAAACGTTATCTATCTACCACCTACCTGTTAAAATCTGTATTTGACTGAATTATAATACAGAAATGAAATGTGACTGAGCTGAGAATAATTGAGTCGTTTAAGTTGCTCTAGAAATAAAAATAATGTTGAAAGTAAATTTACATTATTACAAACTAATCGTCACAATAAGCTTTTGGACAACATTGTCAATACATTATAATTTATAGTCATCTTATTAGATAAAAACATAAAAAAGTGTATTTCATTTATTTTGATGGTACTTTGCGTGTATATATATACCAAATTCAGCGAAATAAATTTCCACAAATTTTTGATTTTTCATCTGGAACAGAAACGTTTGTTCACAACATTCGTTACGTCACACGCCAGTAAATTCGTATTCCTGGACTGACTGATAAGCGAATTTTTATAATTTTCATCATTATTAAGCGGTAGTTCACTTATGTTACATGACAGGTACATATGTTAATGGGATTTTCACACATGAAAATACTTGAATATGATGAAATATTATCTGTATCTACGAACTCATTTTAACAACAACTCATCGTTTTGGATTTGTTGGTACAAAAACAAACAATTTAAATGGGCTACTTAAAAACGTATTTGTACAGTGTGGCACTACAGAACATTAATATACCATTTTTGTCTACATAAATCTAATCAAAATGATAAAATTCCGGAATTTTCTCCAACTACACTGTTTAAGTTAATGTTTACTGGCTTGTGATATTACGCTCGTCTGGTGTGCGGCATTATTACAAAAAGATTGTTTTCAAAATTCAAATTTTAACATTGATTTTTAATATAAATAACTAATTTATCTCCGAAATATGTTTCTCTTCTTTATCTCCGTAGTATGTTTATTATATTAGAATCATTTAAGAATGTTGTTCCAAGAATTATATATCAGGCACTTAATTATAATTCAGAATGATAATTATAATTCAGAATTTCAGCATTTTTATTCGTTGGTGGTAGTTGGTGGTACGAAGGTTGAATTATGAATTTCAGAGTTAATTAAAGGGGATTTATAGCATTGTTCCGCTGTGACACATTGGTCAGTGATGTCTCGATATAAACCTAATTTACAGTGACAGCCTAGTGAGCAACGTCTTGGTCGAACACAACGTTTATTATCGCAGCGTGCTTCACAGCCATAGCGGCAGACAAATTCCTCGTTTGGTTTATCGCATTTTTCTGTGGAAGAAACATATAACAACAGTCATAATCGACCTTGTAATATTATTAATAAAATAAATTAAAATTTGAACTGAAACATTTTATTTAAAATCATTAGATAACTGTCGCTACTTCTTCTTCATAACTGTCACTACTTAGAAGATAATTAGGTTTTATCATTCAAAACAAATCGATCACGTATAAGAAATTATTAAGTGCATTATAGAGTAAATGGGCCCATACGTGGTAAGCAATCTTTCTGTTCAACACATTGTCCAGTGTAGTGGCGCAGCAATGGTGGTCGACAAAGACAACCGCGCGTACAGGTATTTGTAGAACACGTCGGATGTGGGTCAGGACAGCTTGGCTCGCACCAACCACATGATAAAAACTCTTCATTTGAGCTACAGTCTTCAACTGATGTATCTCGTATCGTTGCTACTGCGTCTAATGTGAAGAATTATTTAAAAAATAAGTTTAGCAATATTTAATATAATTATGTAAACATAAAGAGCACGACATTTATTGATAACCATTGAAATAATTAAAAACTAATTATTGACGTAAAAAGAAAAACACTACATAAAATAAATATGAGGAGCATTACCGAACGAATCCGTATGACGTGATGAATGACGTAAGGAAGGCTATTTTTTAAATTAATTCTAGGATGTGATGAAATCAGTAGACTAATGATAATTGCTATCTTAGATTATCTTCTGCCAGCCCTTACTGATTTGTTAAATGCATCACTTAATTGAGGTCAGTATCCACTTTAGTGGAAAAAAAATTTCGTGTTACCTCTTCCCAAAGTCCAAAATCCTACTCTCCCTGCTCATTTTCATCCCATATCTATTCTTTCTTTCCTATCCAAAGCTCTAGAGGCCTGTGTTCACAAGCAACTATCCCCTTTTCTGCATACACATAACCTGCCGTAACCCTATCAGTCGGGTTTTCGTCCTAGTCACAGTACCACCACGGCACTCGTCAAAATCACCGATGATATCAGGCGTGGAAAGGTTGAACAAAAAATAGCTATTATGGTACTACTTGACTTTTCGAACGCTTTTAACACAGTTGACTACGACATCCTTTGGCCCTATTATCCCGCTACAAGTTCTTATCCTCGGCCTTCGGCTCGGTTTTCTTCTTATCTTCACGGCTGCCAGCAATCAGTCAGGCTTGATAATCAATCCTCGGAATGGGAACCCCTTGATAATGGCGTGCCGCAAGGCGGTATACGATCTCCAATATTGTTTTCTTTATTTATTAACTCCATCAGCATTGCCTTTGATGTTTCGTACTATCTGTATGCAGACGATCTGCAACTTTATACAAAAGTAAGTGTTGCCGACTTAGCACAGGGTATCACCAAAATAAACTCGAACCTACAGACCATCAATGAATGGTCGCTCAGGTACGAAACATCAGTTAATCCTCACACGTGCCAGACGATTTTGTTGGGTGGCTCAAGGATGTTGGCTAACGTTGATGCATCAAGTCTTCTATCGATCTGTTATATCGGTGCAATTATACCGTTGTTCGTAACTGTCAGAAACCTTGGCCTCGTTATTGACTCCACTCTTAGTTGACGCCAGCACATAACTGAGGTTAGCCGGAAAGTCATTGGATCCTTGTAAGCTTTGTACCGTCTAAGGAATTTCTTGCCAATTAAAACGAAGATAATGTTGACATAGAGTTTATATTACCCATTATTGATTACGCAGATGTGTGGTACTTGGATCTCAACAACGAACTTCTTAACAAACTAGAGCGCCTTCTTAATTGCTGTGTCAGGTATATCTATGGTCTACGAAAGATTGATCACATTTCTCATTGTCGCTCAAGGCTGAAATGGCTTTCTATTCGGCAAAGACGAAACTTTGTTCGACCCATGACTAAATATTTCGTTTTTCAACTAATCATAGGGTCAAGGTTCTTCAACATAACACCGTGTATTTCGGTAACTCATTCATCATTCAGGCTTACTTTGAAACTCCTTACCCGTGAAGATCAGGAAAGCACCGAACAAAAACTCATTTAAAAGACAATTAAAACAGCACTACTTAACTAAACGGTCTATATACATTACGAAAACATTATTATCGTTATCTCAGCAATGGTGACATTACGATAAAACGTGTTGTGTACGTTATATATGTATGTATATAGTTATTTGTAGTATATATATATAATAAACATTCATCGGACAAAAGTCAAAGCAGTCAGTCAACTCCTCCAGCGTTGGCTGCTTCTTCCGATAACAAAACCAAGCCGAAGATTACAACTAAAAGTAAAAAGTGACGCTAATCTTATTTCATATTACTTTTAGTATTACTTTTATTTTCTTTACCCTACACTTCTGTCTGAATCAACATTGTTTACCTTATATTTCATTCATAACTGTCCGACTCATTAAGTATAAACTATACTATTATGTTTTTCCAAATGTGGTTGCATAATATTTCTTACGCTTTGCTTCATTGTTTTTTTTTCTTTTTTTTTTTGGAAAATTTTAATTATCTTTACATTATCTTCACATAAAAATAGTTAGACACAATAATAAAACAACAGGTTGACAAAGTTTGTAATTTTGCTGTCATGTTTTCTGTCAGTCAGACGTTTAGACTGACGTAACCTAATGAAGCAATCTACGAACTGAGACCAGTTACTGCACCGAGTAGTATTTTAAGGTTGTTTCTCTAATCTGCATTTAAATGTAAATATAATTTTAATTTTATTCATGTCCTGTTAAATTGCGCATCCTTTTTTTGTTAAGAATAACTTAGTTATTCTTATATTTTTCCACATACTACAAGTGTTTAATATAATATCATTTATAATTTGCTGAGGTTAACCGGAGGAATTGGCAATCTATAATGGATTAATTAAAGTTTTTTCTGATTAAACTTTTAAAGTACTATAATATTTATTGTTTTTCGTATATATATATTTATTATTATATTATAATATATCTTATTATATCATGTCAGATGATGACTCTTATTATTCAGCGTGTGATACATCTAGCAGTTTCAACACTTGCGACGAGCCAGATACACTAGGTAATATTTTGGACAATTGCTTAAAAGATTTTCGTAGAAGAAGGCACTTACAATCTGCCACATAAATACACAAAGCATACCTGCTCATTATAGTGACCTTTTAGACACTTTCTCTTCGACTACATTCGCTATGCAGGCTATTCTCACAACAGAAAGCTGGTTGAAACCGCAACTATCCACGTTTTCGTATAATTCTACCAAGATATGTCTTGATTAGGAATGATAGAATCGCGAAGGGCGGTGGCGGCATGGCTATATATTTATGTAATGGGATCCTATATAAAACATTCGCATCGTCACTGTCAAAATACTCGGCCTCTGCCGAGTACTTGTTCCTGGAACTGCAGGTAGCCGGTGAAAGAGCCGTTGTGGGAGTAGTTTACTGTCCACCTTCTATTGATTATTTCTCCAGTTTGGAGATTGTCTTGGAATCATTGTGCTCAGATTACACACATCTCATAATAATGGGTGATTTTAACACTGACCTTCTCAAAACTTCAGCCCATAGCATAAAACTACGTAACCTCCTTGAGTCTGTCAATTTATTTATATTTTCATTTGGTCCCACACCATAACTATGTCAGTCCCGATACTTGGCTCGACTTAATTGGCACGTCCTCCCCTCATCTTGTTAGTCACCATTCTCAGTTAACAGCATCCGGTTTTTCGCGCCATGATTAGATTTACCTAGCATATAAGCTAAAACTGGCCAAACGTAAGCCGGAAATACGCACAATACGTAATTTCGCCAGAATGGATCTTGAAGCCCTCAACAAGGATGCTGCAACCATCGACTTCTCACCGGTGTTTACCGCGTCCACAGTTGACGAAAGTCTCTCTTTTTGACAATTCAATACTGAAACTGTTTGATGTGCATGCACCAGTGAGAACTGTCAAACTGAAACGACCTCCAGTCTCTTGGATCACATGTGGCGTCCGTATGGTAATGACTCGACGGGACAGAGCGTTTAGATTTTATAAACATAACAGGTGCGAGGACTACTGGTGTAGGTATAAAGCCGCCCGGAATCGTTGCAATCAGATGGTTAGGGCAGATAAGCGTAGATACTTACTTCTTTGATAATATTTGCAATTCCTCTCCTGTCAATATCTGAAAAATTTTACATTATCTGGGTTTTGTTAAGAAATTCATTACCAATGACTTCACCTCTTTTCCACTTAATGCCCTTAATACACATTTTTGTCCTGTCTCCATTCTCCCCTCTGGCGTTAAACAAAATACCATTTCAAAGATTGCTTCCCTTCCTAAACCTCAATGCGAACCTTTCTATTTTTCTTTTGTATCGTTAGACGCTTCCCGTAAAGCACTCTTGTCAATTAAATCTAAAGCGGTAGGCTGTGACAATGTGAGTAACACAATGGTATTCTCTGTACTAGAACACTTTCTCCCAGTGATTACTCATATTCTCAATGTTTCACTATTGTCGGGGGATTTTCCTACGCTGTGGCGTAAAGCGTTTATCACTCCACTTCCAAAAGTTGCTAACCCCTCACAACTTAGTAATTACAGACCTATCTCTATTTTACCTTTTTTGTCTAAACTCTTGGAATCCATTGTACATCACCAATTGAGCACTTATGTCTACAGAAATAACTTCATCTCTTCCTTTCAATCGGGCTTTCGTCCCTGTCATAGTACGACCACCGCTCTTTTAAAAGTCATTGAAGATGTGAGAGAGGGCATGGAGGGTAAAAAGATCACAATCCTTGTGCTGATTGATTTCAGTAATGCTTTCAACATGGTTGATCATGATATCCTCCTTGCCATGCTCGGACATCTCAATGTTTCCTCCTCTTCGTTGAGGTGGTTCTCATCCTACCTTACTAGCCGCCAACAGGCTGTTAAGCATGGTGGC